>PVIW01017726.1:0-13317 GCA_004026585.1 Noctilio leporinus
CTGCCTCCACCCATCCACTGCTTTAAAATACACTCATAAACCTTGAGTTGTGCTGAGTTAGCCCTGATAATTTCTGTGGGTGGTGTCCCTGAGGGTACTATAGCCATATACCACTGTCTGATTCTCTGAGACAGTACCTGGGTCCTGGGTCCTGGAGCTGGTGGATCTGCAGCCCTCTAGTGTAGGCTGAGAGGGAGAATAGCTGCTCTGGATGCCTGGGTTTCCTGTTGGTTTCAGTGATAGAGACAGCAGCTCCCCGGTCCAGACCCTGACAGTGGGACACAACTGTCCTTTCAGTGCATTGACGTGAACTTTTATCAGTCTTAGACATCATGACACTGCCTTCATAGTGCTCTAAGGTCAGGGCTCAACAAATAGTACCGGGAGTGGAGGACAATGCACACCCTCAGTGGGGCCAACACATGTGGGGTTCACTGTCACCACACCAGGACAGGGGGAGACCCACTCATGGTCTGGCACACACTTGCACACATTCATAACATGGCGGAGCCTTCTGCACCCCTGAGGCAGAAGGTTTCTTCCCAAAGCTTGTCTGAAGAGTTTGAGGGTATTTGCTGCCTCTATGCTGTCCCACTGACGTCTGCCCACGGGAACTTCCAGCTGCTGGTGGCGGAGAATGCAGAGCAAGGTGCATTCACCTTCTCAGAACCTCAGAAGGACCCTAGTCAAGGCTGGACACCTATATTGTGTGGGAGAAGGTGGGTGATCTATGCATGAAGCCTGGGGATGGACTGAACAACAAATGGGCCTCCTCAGCTTCCAGAACAGGCACCCCACTCTGAAGATGATAAAGTGCAGGCCACCATGGTCAGTCACCTCCAGTCACCTCCAGTCACCAGGTTAGCTCATGGGTGATGAGGTTGCAGGGCTGTTTCAGCTCCAAGTGCAGCATCTCCATGTCCCTGCTGTCTGCCTTCAGTGTCCTCTGTTTATCCCACTTTCATCCCACTGGGCAGAGCCAGTTAGGTGAACACCCTTACCTGTGTATGAAGGATGAGGGGACAGTGGGTGGTTGCTTGGTGGCGTACAAATGGAATGGCCCAGAGATGGTGGAGCAGGAGCTGTAACAGTGGTGTTTGGGGGTCCACAATCCACTTCAACCTGTGGCCAACAATTAAAAATGGCATGAGGCCTGAGTGTGCAGAGTGGCGTTGACCATTCAGTCATGGAAGGGAGGGCAGGCCAAGAGGAGGGGAGAGGAAGTGAAGGGTGAGCAGGGACAGAAGTGAGGACCTGGGGAGGGCTGGAGGGGGGTAATGGCATAGGTCAAAGGTCACAGGTGCTGTAGAGAATGAGCTGAAAATAGAGGAGGTTGGGAAATTCTGGAGGTGAGTAGTGGGTGCTAAAGAGCACAGATGTTGCCCTGGGAGAGGTGGCTATACACAGAGGAGTATGGAAACCTCAAGGATGTCTACCCAGGTGACAGATATTAGGGAGAAGGTGCAACTTCCACAGATGAGAGTTAGGCCTGGAGGAGGACAGGTGCTGGCTATCTGATGTGAGTGAGTGTGCATGTGTGAGTCAGTTGGAGGTCCAGCATCCCAGGGTGGCTGAGGGCTTCCACAGGGGGAAGAAGAAGCAGAAATTCTAGTCAGTCCCCTCCGGGTGGTCAAGGGAACGATTACAGGAGACATGTGTGTTAGATGGTGACATGACCTGGCAGTAGGGGTGGGGTAGAGGTGGAGAATGGTGCCCATGCAGCCTCCTCCCTGCCATGCTGCTGTCCTGTGCTGGCAGAATGGGTGTCCTTGTCCAGGCACTCCCAAGTCTAGGCTGTTCGAAGGGATCTCTGGGGTGACATACATTCCCTTTCTTGCCCCCAGGACAGCATACTGACATTTCCTGGAGGTGCACAGAAACGCTGCATTGGAACCCCAAGAAGATTCCCCTGTGACATCATGCCTATAAAAGCTCCCTTTAGGGACCTGAAGGAGGGGCTTTTGTCTCACTGCCTTCTATGTGTTGCAGAATCCCTACACTGCTGGTGCCTCTTCCTGGCTGAGCATAGGGTTTCCAGGGTCCTGATGGGGGCCTGGACCACTGGGTTTGCTCATCTGTGCTGGCATCCTGCAGCTCAGGGTACCAATACATCTATTGACCCCTGCATCTGGGATCATGAATCCAGCTGGATCTGGGTCCCAGCACAGGACTCCAGGGACCCAGAGCATCTCTCAATCCTGGATGTTAACTTCCAACTGCAGCTAACAGTGTTACCTCCTCCAGGAAGTCACCCTGACTGACCCAGACTGGATGGGGCCAGGTAACCCATACTCCATGCTCTGCCCAGCACATCTCTTCATGGCCTCAGGTGGGCACTCCCATGGCATGTGCAGCTCCCTGATGAGTGAATGACTGAATGAGTGAAGGGTTGTGGCATTGGGAGTGGATGAAAAATATATTGTTAACCAAAAAGCATATTGTGAAGATATTCATGGAGAATCACCTCAGCCTCAGAACCCTCTATTCAGGTGGTCTTGGGACCTCTACAGTGGAGTATAGGATTCCAGGTGAGGTGTTCTGCTGGGCTTGGGCTGAAGAAGACTATGTGACTTCTGGGTGGTTAAGAGGGATTCCTATGTGTAGCCTGCCTTCCTACCTGATGTCCACCCATGCTGTCCGAGGTCCCCAGAAATTCAGTCAGGATCTGGGGATTTTGTCAGGATCTAGGACTGGTGTGGGGTGCCTGTGAACCATCACGGCTCATGTCCTGACCAGGAACCCACTGTAGACTGTGGCTGTCCCTGGGTCACATCCAGGGTGAAGATGTGTGCATCTGCTTGCCAGAGGATGTGCAGATTCCCTCTGTGTTCTCAGCACCTGGCAGCTCTCCAGCAAGGGTTTCTGGATGAACAAGTGTCACTGTGGTACCATAACCACCATAGTACCACGATGACACAGGCAGGACCAGAAACCTCCTGGCCTGTTGGGGCTCAGTACCTCATTCTGTGATATCAGCCTTGAAGAAAGAGTAGGGGATTTTTTTCCCCTAGATTCATTTCCTGAGGCCTAGTGGCCCCAAGTCCCAGCTCATGTGATCAGAAGGAGTCCCATGTTTCCTGGGCACTGAGGCAGATACACACCAGGTAGGAGTGGCTGCCTGAGCCCAGGGATGAGGTGGTGGCATCTCAGTGAGGGTCTGAAAGAGGGGAAGCCCTGGGGACAGAAAAGCAGAGGCTCACAGAGGATCTTTTGGGCCTGGCCTGAGTCACTTGGTTGGGGGTGGGGCAGTATTCCCACTGTGAGAGGGTCCCATTCAGACTCTCTCCTCCACCTGGACAGGGTGTGGGCATGTCTTCACCTGGGCTCCCTCTACCCCTTCAGCTGCTCCAGACTCTTCCCTGCACCCAGAAATTATGTCTATACTGGCCCTGCCCTGCTGCCTGGGTACCGGGCTAGGGGAGCTGGGACCTGTGAGATAGGACAGCACCATGAGTTTGGTGGACTATGTGTGGGATCATGGAGGTCTTGGAGAACAACACATCTTGAAATTCTCTTCACACCCCCATTCCCATGGAAAGCGGAGTAGTGAGGAGGTGGAGGGAGGCAGCCAAAACTGGGAACATGAGGAGGGTGTTTGGTTTGGGCTCCCTGGCTATGTGACAGGCCTGAGGTCAGATGCCAGGAGGGCCTTGCATGTGGCGGAATGCGTATCCTGTGTTGCCTGTCCCCAGGCCAGGGGTTGGGTTACAGGGATGGGCCTCCTGGGTTGGGGCAGAGAGGCCAGTCATGGGGAGGGGAACCAAATATAAGTGAGGAACGTGGCACCTATGGGTGCTACAGGTTCAGTCAGCATAGCTTAGAATGGTTGCAGTGGACAGTGAGGTGACAGATGGCTCTCTGAATGCAGTGTTCCTGTGTCTTCCCAGGAGATGACTATGAGATCACCAGCCTCTTGGGAAAATGTAGGCGAGGACAGGCCAAACACTGAGCACAAGCAGTGTAGCCTGGTAGTGATGGTGGGTTCTAAGCATGGGCCAACTCACCATGGGAGCTACTCCAGTGTCCCACAGTGAAAGAAGCTGGGACAATATGGCCAGTGAGGGGGCAGCTCAGGGGCTGAGGACTTGATGAGGCCCTATTCAGGGTCTTGCCCCAGGCAGTGAGCAGCCCTGCTTGACAGGGTGAAGCAGGCACTTGTGCTGCTGGAATGGGGTGGGCCAGCTCCTCCCACAGGCTTTCCCTGGACACCAGTCACTGTGGCTGCTGGTGAGACCTGGGCCCATGGGCTGGGCTGCTGGGCTGTCTGGAAGTGGTGCTGGACGCTGTTTCAGGGCAACCACCATGGAAGCAGCCATTCAGGGTCTTGAGTGACCTGAAGTTAAGGCTGGTTTTATGGCAACAGTTTTTCTCTGTGGTCAGTATCCATAAAATCACCATAGTAAGAGGTGGGAGGGTCCTTGACAAAAAACTCCTGCATGAGGTGGGTTGTGGGAAGGCCCTTCCCTGCAGAGGCCCCTGGCCCTGTTGTCAGGACAGCGCATCTGCATGGTGGATATCGGGGTCTAAGTCATGGGGAGTCAGCAGGAGAAGTCCCTGTGGGGAACACTGTGGTGGCCATGCCTTCGCTGTGCTTGGCCCCTGGTGGGTTTGTGTTGTGGCCAACATGGCTACAGTGGCACCATTTCATGGTGCTGTGGCCCCGTTCAAAACCCAGGCAGGGTGTCACTGCTTTGAAGGAGACAAGGCAAGGATTGTGTCCTAGGCAGGGTTTTTTGTTTGTTTGTTTGTTTGTTTTTAATTTTATTGTTGTTGTATTACATCCATCCCCTTTTTGCTCCCCTCTGTCCTCCTCCCCACCCACCCATTGCCCCCAAAGTCAATTCCACCTGTTGTCCGTGTCCATGTTTCCTTTATACTAGGTTCTTGTCTATACTGCTCCCCTTCCTTTAGGCAGGGTTTTTTGTAGGTGCTGTGACACTGTGGTCAATCCAATTACTGCCACTACAACTAGTACCACAGTGACACAGACCTATCCCCAATCCCTGCACTGTGTGCTGAGCCTGAAGGAGCCAGGGATTGAGGGCAGATGATGATGAAGGCAGAGCCCAAGGGAGGTTGTGGGCAGATTCAGGGCTATGGGCATCTTCTGACTGGTGGACAGTTGACACTATGCCCAGTTCTGTCCTGACGTTTCTCTTCAGGGCACAGAGCATGTCCTACTATCGGTTTCTGCTTTGGAACGTCAACTCACTGTGATGGCCTTCTGGATAGATAAATTGCTCCCAATATGTTTATGGGGTCACCGTGAGATCTTTGTACATCCCTGGACCAGCACATGACTCACTCCCAAACAGGAATTGGCCTTTGGTGCACTGACCTATACACTCCAGGTTTGAATAGTATTTGTTGCCCTTTGGGATGTCAGAAAGGACAGCACAGCCTCTCCCCAGGTGAGCAGAAGCCTCAGACCCTGCCTGCAACCCTCCTTGGCAATGAACATCCCCATCCATCTCTGGGCACTGTCTCCTTTGAATCTGCCTGGAGTGGCACCATGACAGATGTGGAGACCACAGTGACTCACCTCCCCAGGGCCCAGCTTGTTTCTTGATGTAGCTTGAGGGCTGTCTGCTCCAGCAGGACTTGAAGCACATGCAGGGGAAGGAAATGCATGTGCAGGGAGCCCAGCTGCATGGGAGGACTGGGTGAGGCTCAGGGTCTGGGGATTCCCAAGTAATGTCAGGTGCAGAGGCATCATGGGTGTTGCTCCTCTCAGGCTCCCCCAACACTTGGCTCCATGGGCCTGTGTGCCTTTCAGCATGGAAGCAGGACACTGACTACCTGAGGACCCACTTCCTACTGAGCCCTTGGGACTCTAGGTCTGAGTGCTGCATGACTCTCCTTAGGCTGCCCAGTGGCTTGTGGATATGCAGTCTTGTGGCCACCATACCTGTGCACCACTGTCTGACACCCTGTGACAAGAACTGGGATCTGGGGCTTAGAGGGTGCCCATTAGTACCTGGGGCAGATCTGTAGTCCTGGATGTTGGCTAAGAGGGGAGAAGAGGTGCTCCAGACCCGTGGAGGCCCTGTGCAGAGACCCCAGGGAAGCTAGGCAGCTTGGATATTGAGATTCCTGTTCTGTACTCAGGGCTTCAAGTCACATCCATCAGTGGGACAGGACAGTAGGGGTCAGGCCAGTCTGGTGAGATTGCTTGCAGGGTTCTGGGTGAGCTTGGGCTCAGGTGGGCATCTAATTTGTATCTGATGTCCAAGGGTTAGGCTGTCCAGGTGATTGAACATTGTAGGTCCCATGAGGGACCCTCTGCAGTTTACATAGGTGGCTGGGATACACCGAGGGACAGCTTGTGGCACTTATGCCTGGGGGAAGCTTTAGGTGGCACTTTACACCTGCATCAGAGGACAGGATTGAGGCAGCAGCTGGGGAGGAGGGAGGCATAGGGCAGGACAGGAAGATCTCTATTCCCCAGGGTAACTGCCATTATCTCCTGCCACTGAGGGCCAGGACATGGGCTTCTACATGGGCACTGGAGCCTGACCCAGGCTGGCTGATTGGAAAGGATTTACATGAGGTTTGTGCCATGTCTGTTTGTGACTTAGTTGGCATGTTCACAAGTGCTATTCACACTCTCTCCTGCCTGAAGCTGCCCTCCCAGGAAGGTCCATCCCTTGGGGCAGCCCCTGGGATGGAAACCTAGATGTGGACAGTGTCTGACATGAGACAGTGAGAGTGCAGAGGGTATGCAGCCAGAGTGGGGACAGTCCTGGGCTGAGGACAGGGTGAGGCCCTGGCCTTCCCCTCAGGAACCCAAGGTCCTTCTGCAGGTACTGGGCAACCCAGCCTGACTGTGTGAAGCAGGCAGTCTGTGCTGCTGGATTGGGGTGGGCCAGCTCCTCCCAGGGGTTTTCCCTGGAAGCCAGTCTCTGTGTTGTGTTTCCTCTTGCTGTGGGAGGCACAAGGCAGGCAAGAAGCTGCACAACCCCAATTCTGGTTAGTGGCTCTTAGAGCCCCTCAGGGCCGCCAGGACAGAGTCCAGGACAGGCCCAGCTCTGCCCTGTCAGCCTCCTTCAGGGCAGAATTTTGGGGTCCTGCCTGTTGGGAAGTTGGTCTTAGACTGCCTGCCAGAGTTCCTCTGAAGTCCCTGATCCCTGTTGGTGTTGAGCGCTGGGCTCTGGCATGTATGCATGGTGTCACTGAAGCCACCACAGAGCCCTCAGAGGACCTGGCTGCAGGTGGGATTGGCACCCAAGTGCTGAGCTGCTGGGCTGTCTGGACGAGACCCTGGAAGTTCATTCAGGGCAACCACCTTGGTAGCAGCCTTTCGGGGCCTTGAGTGACGTGAGTTAAGGCTGGATTCCTGGCACCAGGCCTGTCACTATGGCTGGTATAGATAAAATCTCAATCCTTATCAACATAGTAAAAGTAACATGGTGGGAGGGCCCTTGGCAAAAAGCTCCTGCATTTGGTGGGGGGTGGGAGGGCCCTTTCCTGTGTAGATCCCTGGCTCAGGTGTCAGGAGGGCCCATCTACATGGGGCACATCTAGATCACAGTCACACAGTCTCAGCAAGTCAGCAGGAAATAAAGGGGTGGGGGACACTGTGGGGGCCAGGACTTTGCTTTGCCTGGCCCCTGGTGTATTTTTGTTGTGGGCGTCACTGCTGTGGTATCACCATCCCATGGTGCTGTTGCCCCATTCAAAATCCAGGGAGGGTGTCACTGCTTTGCTGAGGACAGTGCCAGTCTTGTGTTCCAGACAGCATTTTTGATAGGTGCTGTGACATTGTGGCCCTGAAAAGTACTAGTACCCTAGTAGTATCACAGTGACACAGACCTATCCCCAATCCCCTGTACTGTGTGCTGGGTCTGAGGGAGCCCATGATTCAGGGCTGAGTGGGGAGGGAGGCAGAGGCCCAGGGAGGCTGTGGGCAGGTTCACGGCTGTGGGCCTCACCCACTGGTGGGCAGTTGGCGCTATGCTCAGTTCTGTCCTGAGGCTCTTCCCCATGTCATGGACACCTTGTCCTACTGTCTGTTTTTACTTGGGATCCCCACCTCATTGTGATGGCCTTCTGGATAAATTGATCCCCATATGTGTTGGGGGCCATTGTGGGATCTCCAGACCTCCCTGGGCAAGCACATGACCCCTAAATGGGAATTGGCTCTTGGTGCACTGACCTTTACATTGAGATTTGAACAGTGTGTGTTGGCCTTCAGGATGTTAGAAAAGACAGCACAGCTTGTACCCACATGAGGAGCAGCCTTGGACCCTGCCTCCAACTCCTCCCTGACCATGCACATCCCCATCCACCTCTGGGCACTGTCTTCTCTGAACCTGCCTGGAGTGGCACCATGACAGAAGTGGAGACCACAGTGACTCACCTCCCCAGGACCCAGCTTGTTTCCTGTGGCAGCTTGAGGGCTGTCTGCTCCAGCAGGTGCAGGGAGCCCAGCTGCATGGGACGACTGGGTGAGGTTCAGAGGCAGGGGAGGTCCAGGTGAGGCCAGGTGCAAGGGCATCATGGGGGCAGCTTTTCCAGGGTTCCACCACCCCTCATGCTCCACTGGGCCTCGGTGCCTTTCCGCATGGAAGAAGGGCCCTGCCTTTCTGAGGAACCCCTTCCCCCTGATCCCTTGGGACTCCAGCTCTGAACACTGCCTTACTCTCTTTAGGCCCCTCAGTGGCTTGTGGATATGCAGTCCCTGTGATGTGGGTGATTGGTTGTCATCAGTTTTCAAAGTTCTACCTTGGTCTCTGGGATCTTCCTCTTTCCCTGGCAGGCCCCCACACAGGGGAAACTCATCTGCCTACACCAGTCCAATACCATGAATTACAGTCATAAAACTTGAGTTGTGCTTAGTTGGCCCTAATTGCTGCTGTGAGTGGTGTCACTGTGGGCACCATACCTGTATACCACTGTCTGAGACCTTGTGACAGTACCTGGGTGCTCAGTCCTAGAGCTTGGTGGATCTCAGCTCTCTGATGTAGGCTGGGAGGGGAGAAGAGGTGTTCTGGATGCCTGGATTCCCTGTTGGTTTCAGTGACAGAGACAGCAGCTCCTGGGTCCAGATTCTGACAGTGGGACACAACTGTCTTTTCAGCCCTGAGACCTGAACTTTCATCAGTCTCAGAGGTCATGTCACTGCCTTCATAATACTCTAAGTTCAGGCCTCAACCAGTAGTACTGGGAGAAGGGGGCAGTGCAGACCCTCAGTGGGACCAAGGGTGGTTGGGTTCACTGTCACCACGCCAGGACAGGGGGAGGCCCAATCATGGCCTGTCACACACTTGCACACATTTACCACATGGCCAAGCCTTCTGCACCCCCGAGGCAGAAAGTTTCCTCCCAAAGCTTGTCTGAAGAATTTGAGGGTATTTGCTGTCTCTATGGCTTCCCACTGATGTCTGTCACTGGGAACTTCCAGTTGCTGGTGGCGGAGGATGCAGAGCAAGGTGCACTCCGATTCTCAGAACCTCTGAAGGACCACTGGCCAAGGCTGGACACCTATATTGTGTGGGAGAAGGTGGACGATCTACGCATGAAGCCTGGGGATGGATTGAACAGCAAATGGGCTCCCTAGGCTTCCAGAACAGGCACCCACTCTTTAGATGATGATGTGATAAGGTCACCATGGTCACCTTATCCCCAAGGATTAGCTCTCTGGTGATGAGACTGCAGGGCCGGGCAGGACCCTGATAAGTGAGTGAGTGAATGAAGGAATGTTTATGGTATTGGGAATAAAGGAATATATTATTAACCAAAAGAACAAATTGCAGAGACATTCATGCTGTTGGGTCTGCATGAAGGTGAAGGTGAAGGTGAAGGGTCATGGTTGCTGGGCCCTGTCCCTGGGACTGGTATCAGGGCTTATTGCTCACTCTCAGGTCAGCTCTATCTAGGGTCCCCAAAGCCATGTCAGGGAGTGAGGGCATGATGCAGCCTTCCACTAACCTACCCCACCTCCAGCCCTCACCGTAGAGTGGGACATGCAGGGGCATCCGATTGGGCTTGTTTGTGGAAACTGTGATGACAGTATGTCCTGAGAGCTGGCTCCACTCTCTGACCTCTTGCATGGAAGCTGACCTCTCAGTAACTTCTGGATAAGCAGTCCCTGTGACCATGAGTGATTGGTTGTCATTAGGCCACCAAGCTCTGGCCTGTTTTGTGGGATTTCCCTCTTTCCCTCTGCAGGCCTTCTTCAGTCAGGCATGGCCCCCACATTGGGGAAGGGAATTTGCCTCAACTAGTCCATGGATTTTAAAATACCTTCACAAAACTTGAGTTGTGCTGAGTTGGCCCTGATGGCTGCTGTGGGTAGTGTCACTGTGGCCACCAGACCCGTATTCCACATTCTGATGCTCTGTGACAGTATCTGGGCCCTGCTGCATGGAGGGTGCCCAGTAGTGCTGAGGCAGATCTGAAGCCCCCTGGTGTGGGCTGGGAGGGGAGAGAGATGCTCTGGACCTGAATGCCAGGCTTTTTGATAGGCACTGGGAGATTGTAGCCATAACAACCATAAGCACTATACTAACAGTTATATCACAGTGACACAAACCTATCTCCAATCCCCTGCATTGTGTGCAGGGCCTGAGGGAGCTAGTGATTCAGAGCTGAGTGAGTGAGGGGGAGGCAGAGCCCCTGGAGGCTGTGGGCAAGTTCATGGCTGTGGGCCTCTTCCAGCTGGTGGACTGTTGGCATTATGCCCAGTACTATCCTGAGGTTGTCTGGCAGAGTATGTCCAGTTTGGCCTACAGTTTGTTTCCATTTTGAAACCAACCTCTCTGTCATGGCCTCCTGGGTTGACTTGGGGCTGCTCAATATCCTACAGAGGGGCATCCTTGGGCCCTCTGCAGTGTGGAGTGGGCTCAGGTGAAAGTGTTCCACTGGGCTGGACTGAATGAACCTATGTGGCTTCAGGGTGGCCATGAGAACTTCCTACGGGTAGCCTGCCTTCCTACCTGATCTCCACACAAGCTGTCTGAGGTCCCTAACAATTCTGTCAGGATCTGGGGATTTTGTCAGGATCTGGGGCAGGTGTGGGGCCCCTGTGGACAACCCTGGCCCATGTCATGACCTGGGTCACACCCAATATGAAGTTGTGCTGCATCTGCTTTCCAGAGGGTGTGCAGATCCCCATTGTGGGCTCAGCTGCTGGCAGCTCTCCAGCAAGGGTTTCTGGTTGGGCACGTGTCACTGTGGTATATCCACTACCACTACTATAATACCACAGTGACACAGGCAGGGCCAGAAACGTCCTGGCCTGTTAGGGGCTCAGCATCTGGTTCTCTGCTCTTTGGCTTTGAAGGAAGATTAGAGTTTTTCCTTGCTAGATTCATTTCCTTAGTTCTGGTGACCCCAGTTTCCAGTGCAGTTGGCCACAAGTAACGCCCAGTTACCTGGGTTCTGAGGCAGAAACACACCAGGTAAGACGTAAGGAGGGACTTCTTGAGTCCAGTGTTGAGGTGCTGGCATCACAGCAAGGGTAGGGGCATAGAGGTGGACCCCTGGAGAGAGAAGATTTTCTGAGTCTGCCCTGAACCACTGGGGTATATTACCACTCTGAGAGGGTCCCACTCAGAATCTTAACTCAGCTCCAGATAGTCTTCACACCACCTTTCAAATGAGAAGAGGAGTGAGCAGGTGGAGGGAGGAGGCCAAAACTGTGATCCAGGTGAGGGTATTTGGGTCGGGCTCCCTTGCCATAGAGAAAGGTCTGAGTTGAGATGCCAGGAGGACCTTCCATGTGGCAGAAGGTCTGTCCTGTTGCCTGGTCTCTGGACACAGGGTGGGCTAAAAGGTGGGGTCTTATGAAGTAGGTCTGGGTAGCAAGGCATGGGGAGGTGAGCCAGCTCTGGGTGGGAGGGGTGGGACTTCTGGGTGTCACCCCTACGTCAACATAGCCTAGCATTCTTGCAATGGACACAGGCCAGTTGGCAGGTGGCTCTCTGACTACAGTTTCCCTGTGTCTGCTCAAGAGCTGACTGTGAGGTCTCCAGCTTCTTGGGAGGACAGCAGGAGAGGACAGGTCCAGCCCTGGGCTACAGGCAGCATGGCCCGGCACAGACAGTTCATATTGAGCACAGGCCGATCAATGTGGGGGATACTCCATTCACCTAAAGTGACAGAGGCTGGAACAATATGTCATATGTTCTGTGGCCAGTGTGGAAGGACACAGATCACAGCTGCTCATCTAGTTTGTTTGGGGTGAACCTCTCTGGCCATTCTCAAGGAAATAACCAAGCTAGGGGCTGACTCAGGAAGCTGAGCGTCACACAGAGATGAGGTGTGGGGCTCAATAGAGAGAACCATAGGTACCCTGGAGTCCTGAGAGTCACTTGAAGATCCATCTTCATGAGTGGTTCCAGGGGACAGGTCCAGGTGAGGTGCAGCGGCTTGCTGTGTAGGTAAAGGGATCTGGGATGCCTACCTAGAATTCCAGCATCTGCCTTTGCTGGTTAAATGGGCCTTCTTCTGCCTATGTGTCTCCACTGTGAAGGTTGGCCTGGCAGCTGGATATAGGGTCAATTTGCAGGAGGTTAGAGCCCAGCACTGTCCTTGGGCTCCCTCATAGACAAGAGCTGGACACTCTCTGAGCCTGACTCCAGCTCTGACACTTGAAGGCCCTGCCACCTCAACCTTCCCCTGCATGAGCCAACAGGGGCCTCCTGATTTCTTCAGGCCCCATCCCAGCAAGGCCCTTCTAACACCCTGTAGACTGCCTCTCCACAACAGCTTATAGTGTTCCTTTCAACATTTAGGCCCAGTCTGCTGTGGACCACTCTAAAGCACAGAGCCCATTTTGGAGAGGCCATCTCTCCAGGTCCAGAGACCATGACTTCAGAATCCCAACTCAAGGGGGTGAGTTTCTAGGCCTGGGGTTAAGGAGATCTCAAGGGTGCTAAAGTCACTGGGGGGCAGTATTGAGGAAGCACTGATTCCTGCTTTGGAAGGTGTCACTGTTGGTGCCTTATCCCCAAACCACCATCAACACCCTGTGACAAGGATTGAGCCTGGGCCTGGAGGGTGCCTAGTAGAATCTGAAGCAGATCTATTGCACCCTGGTGTTGGCTGGGAGGGGAGAAGAGATGTTCCAGACCCCTAGATGCCCTATGCAGAGAGCCTCGGGAAGCTGGATGTGTGTGACATTGAGTCCTGTTCTGTACTCTGGGGGTTCAAGTCACTTCCTATCAGTGGGGACAGTGCAGTGGGAGTCCGTTCTGGCTGGGTAGAATTCCTGCAGGTGTCTGGGTGACCTCAGGCTCAATTGGGCAATTGGTCTGTCTCTGATGTCTGGGGTTTGGGGTCCCCAGGTCATTAAATGTTGTAGGCTGCCCATGG
>PVIW01017727.1:0-13316 GCA_004026585.1 Noctilio leporinus
ACCAAAACAGAACCAAGTATATGAATACAAGGAATAGGCCTTCAGTGGTCAGGGGAACAGGGTAGGGGGGAGGGAGAGGTAGAGGCAAAGATGGGGAGCAGCTTAGACAAGAACCTAGTATAAAGGAACCATGGACATGGACAACAGGTGGGATTGACTTTGGGGGGAATGGGTGGGTGGGTGGGGGGACAGAGGGGAGAAAAAAATGGATGGATGTAACACAACAACAATAAAATTAAAAAAAAAAAAAAATCTCAGCAGGATGGGAATAGAGCGAGCATACCTCAACATAATAAAGGCCATATATGAGAAACCTGTAGCTAACATCATACTCAATGGGAAAAACCTGAAATCTTAAGATTAGGAACAGGGCAGGGGTATCCATTCTCTCCCTTTCTATTCAACATACTTTTGTAAGTTCTAGCCACAGTAATCAGACAAGAAAAGGGAATGAAAGGCATCCAAATTGGAAAGAAGGAAGTAAAATTGTCATTATTTGCAGATGACATGATAGTGTACATACAAAACCTGAAAGACTCCACTAAAACACTACTCAGCCTAATAAGCAAATTTGGCAAAATAGCTGGATACAAAATCAATATCCAGAAATCAAAGACATTTTTATACACCAACAATGAAACACCAGAGAAACTAGAAAACAAATTCCATTTACTATAGGAAAAACAACAAAAAATAAAGTACCTAGGAATAAATTTAACCAAGAGTTAAAAATCCTGTACTCAGAAAACTACAGAATGGTGAAGGGAGAAATTACGGAAGATACAAATAAATAGAAGCATAAACCATTTTGATGGATGGGAAGGGCTAAGATCATAAAAATGTCCATACTACCTAAAACCATATATAGATTCAATGAAATCCCTATTAAAATACCAACATCATATTTCACAGACTTAGAACAAATACTTAAAAGATTGATATGGCATCAAAAATGTCCCTGTGTAGCTACAGCAATCTTGAGAAAGAAGAATGAAGTAAGGAGAATCACAATACCAGATATCAAGCTATATTACAAAACCATATTAATCAAACCAGTCTGGTACTGGAACAAGAACAAATAGATCAATGGAACAGAATACAGAGGCAAGAAACAAACCCAGGACTTTATGGGCAACTAGTATTTGACAAAGGAGGAAGGAGCATAAAATGGAGTGCAAAAAGTCTCTTCAACAAGTGGTGTTGGGAGAACTGGACAGGCACATGCAAACAAATGAAACTAGACCACCAACTTATGCCATACACCAGAATAAACTCAAGATGAATAAAAGACTTAAACACAAGGAATGCCACCATAAGAGTCCTAAAAGAAAAGATAGGCCAAAAAAACATGCATATATCCCACACAGCAATATTTTCCTGATATCTCTCCTAGGGCAAGGGAAATAAAGGAACAAATAAACAAATTAGCACAACAAACTGAAAAGTTTCTGCTCAGGTAAAGAAAGCATCAACAAAAATAAGCAGGAAGGAAGCCATCCATATGGAAAAAAATACTTGCCAATGACTCCGGGCAAGGGTCTGCTTCCCAAATTTTTGAAGAACTAATATGATTCAACAGCAGGGAGACAGACAGCCTAATTAAAAAAGGGACAAAGGACCTGAACAGACACTTCTCCCAGGAAGGCATACAAAGGGCCCATTGGCAAATGAGAGTGCTCAACATCACTAGCTATCAGAGAGATGCAAATTAAAACCACAATGAGATACCACCTTACATCTGTCAGAATGGTCATCATCAACAATTCAACAAACAAGTGCTGACAAGGATGTGGAGAAAAGGGAACCCTGGTGCATTGCTGGTGGGAATGCAGACTGGTACAGCCACTATGGAAGAGAGTATGGAATTTCCTCAAAAACCTAAGATTAGAACTACCTCATGACCCAGTGATTCCACTGCTAGGATTATACCTGAAGAATCCTGAAACACCAATTCAGAAGAACCTATGCGTCCCTATGTTCATAGTAGCTTTATTTACAATAGCAATGGACTGGAAACAACCTCAGTGCCCTTCAGTGGATGAATGGATCAAAAAACTTTGGTACATTTACACAATGGAGTTCTATGCAGCAGCAAGAAAGAAGGAACTTCTACCATTTGCCATAGCATGGATGAAACTGGACAGTATCATGCTTAGTGAAATAAGCCAGGCAGCAAAAGTTAAATACCATATTTTCTCACTTAATACAGGAGACTAATGAACAAAACATACAGGCAAGCAGAAAGAAACAAGAGACATGGGAAAAAATAAAAGATAAGCAGTAGGATGGTGACTATGTGGTAGGGGGGACAAGGGGAAAAGCTGGGAAAAGAATCAGATGAGGAGCTAGTGAGGAGGACCCATGGACATAGACAAGAGCTGGGGATTGACTGAGGGAGGGGTTCAGGGGAGAACAATGGTGGGGAATGAAATAATTGCAATACAATAATAATAAAGTTAACTAAAAAAGAAAAAAAGGAGACATCCCCAGAAAAATGTCTAAATGAAATTGAAGCAAGCAAATTATCATACATAGAGTTCAATACAATGGTTATAAGGATGTTCAAGGAACTTAGTGAAAATACAACAGACTGAAAAAATATATAGAATCTATGAATAAAGGCCAGGGAAAAGAAAGAATGATATATCTGATGAAATAAAGCATGCATTAGAAGTAATTAAAACCAGGCTAGATGAAGCAGAGGATTGAATCAGTGATTTGGAAGGCAAGGTAGAAAAAAAAAGCACAATCAGAGCAACAAAATGATAAAAGACTTAAAAAGAACAACAATAGTTTAAGAGAACTCTTGGACAACATAAAACAACTTTTTTTTTTACATCATAAAGATACCAGAAGGAGAAGAAAATGAGCAAGGAATAGAAAACCAGTTTGAGGAAATAAGGAGAGAAAACTTCCTTAACTTGGTGAAGGAAAAATGTCACACAAGTTCAGGAAGCACAGAGTCCCAATCAAGATGGACCCAAAGAGACCTGTGACAAAACACATCATCATTCAAATCGCAAAGTTTAAAGACAAAGAGTAAATCTCGAAGGCTGTAAGGGAGAAGTGGCTAGTAAAATTCAATTGAACCCTGATAAAGGTATCAGTTGATTTGTCAACAGAAGTACAACAAGCCAGAAGGAATTGGCATGAAATAGTCCAAGTAATAAAAAATAAATAAATATCCCAAGGACCTGAAATCAAGACTACACTATTCAGGAAGTCTCTCACTTAAAATAGAAGGTAAAATGAAGAGTTTCCCAGGCCAAATAAAGGTTGAAGGAGTACATTTCCACCAAACCAATATTGCAAGAGATGGTAAAGGGACAAGAAGAAGAAGAAAGAAGAAGAAAGCGGAAGAAAGAAGAAAGAGGAAGAAAAAGAGAGAGAGACAGACAGGGAAACAATGGCAATGAATAAGTACTCATCAATAATAACCATAATGTAAATGGGTAAATGTTCTAACCAAGAGACATAGGGTACTTGAATAGGCAAGATTCAATCTGCATATATACTGACCACAAGAGACTGACCTCAAAACAAAAGACTGAAAAAGACTGAAATTGAAGTGATGGAAAAAATTTTCCATACAAACAGGGACAAAAATGCTGGGGTAGAAATACTTCTATCTGATGAAAGACCATAACTAGAGACAAAGAAAGTCACTACATAATACAGGGTCAGTCCAACAAGAGGTATAAAATTTTAAAACATATAAGTACCTAATATAGGAGCAGGTAAATATCTAAAGAAAAATGTGAAAGAGTTTAAGAAAGAGATTAATAGCAATAGAGTCATTGTAGGAGATTTTAACATCTCACTGTCAGCAATGGACAGATCTTACAAAAAATCAACAAGGATATAGCTAAATGAAATGATACACTAGATCAAATGGATTTAATTGATATTTACAGAACATTTCATCCCAAAGAAGCAGAATATACATTTTTCTCAAATGTACACAATTCATTCTCAAAGATAGACACATGGTAGGACACAAAATAAGCCTTAACAAATTCAAGAAAATTAAAATTACAAATTACATTAAGCATCTTTGTGGATTACTTTGGCTTGAAATTAAGAAACTATCTCAAGAAAAAACCCTCAACATTCAAATATATGAAGGATAAATGATGTTATTAAATAATGAATGGGCTAACAATGAGATCAAGGAAGAAGTCCAAAGTGTCTAGAAACAAATAAAAATGAAGACACAGCCCTGGCTAGTGGCACAGTGGATAGGTTGCTGGCCTGGGAACCCAAAGGTTGCTGGTTCAATTCCCAGCCAGGGCACATAACCAGGTTGCAAGCCAGGTCTCCAGCCAGGTCCTTAGCTGGAGGCAGGTGAAAGGCAACCAGACATTGATATTTCTCTCCCTCTCTGCCTCTCTCCCTTCCCCTCTCTCTAAAAATAATAAATTTTAAAAAATATGAAGACACAATAGCCTAAAACCTATGGGACACAAATGAAGGCAGTCCTGAGAGGGAAGTTCATAGCAATACAGATTTTAAAATCTCAAGCAATGTAACCTTACATCTAAAAGAACTAGAGGAGCAACAACAACAAAAGGCCAGAATGAGCAAAAGGAAAAAATAATCAAGATCAGAGCAGAAATAAATGAAATGGACACTACAAAAACAAGTCAAAGGATAAATGGATCTTGGAGATGGTTCTTAGAAAAATTAAACAAAATTGGAAAACATTAAAGCAGACTCATCAAGAAAAAGAGAGGACCCACATTTAAAATCTCAGAAATGAAAGAGGAGAAATAACAACTGATACCGAAGAAATAAAGGGTTGTAAGAAATTAATATGAACAACTTTAAGCCAAGATATTGGACAACCTGGGCTAAATGGACATATTTCTGAAAATATACCATCTTCTAAAGTTGAATCAGGAAGAATCAAAAAGCCCAAATAGACCAATAAAAATTAGTGAAATTGAAAAAATAATTTTAAAAAACCTCTTGGTACATAAAAGCCTTAGAATAGACAGCTTCATAAGCTAATTTTACCAAACCATCCAAAGAAAACCAATACCTCTCCTTCTAGAACTATTCCCAAATATTCAGAAGAGGAAATACTTCCAAATGCTTTATATGAAGCCAGTACTATCATAATTCCAAAAGGAAGTAAAGACACAACAAAGAAAATAATTTCATGCCAATATCTCTGACAATATAGATACTAATATCCTCAACAAAATGTTAGCAAACCAAACACAGCAACACATTGAAAAGATCATACACCATGGTTAAGCAGGATTTATTCCAGAGGTGCAAGGATGGTACAATATCTGCAAGTCAATAAATGTGTTACATCACATTAACACAGAGAAAGATAAAAATCACATAATTAAATCAATTAATGCAGAAAAAGTCTTTGATAAAATACAGCCCCTATTTATGATAAAAAATACTCAGCAAAATGGAAAAAGGACAATTATAGCTGAACATAATAAAATCCATATACAAAAAGCATACTGCCAACACCATACTTAATGGACAAAAACTAAAAGTGTTTCCCTAAAGATCAGGATCAGGACTGAGGAGTCTGCTTTCACTGCCTATTTTCAACATAGTACTGAAAGACTTAGCTGTAGCAATCAGAGAAGAAGAAATATGAGGTCCATCCTGAAAGTATCAGCCACACAAACTGTTTTAATTATATTGACATTGGCTATATACTTTGGGGACAGACCTCATAAAATGTATCCAAGTTGGAAAGGAGAAAATAAAACTGTCTTTATTTACAGATGACATGATATTATACATAGAAAACCCTATAGGCTCCACCAAAAAAACTACTCAACAAAATATATAAATTTGGCAAAGTAGTGGGATACAAAGTCAATATTCAGAAATCTATGGCATTTTCATACACCAATCATGAACTATGTGAAAACAAAACTAAGAAAACAACACCATTTACTATTGCAACAAAAAAGATAAAGTACCAAAGGATAAATTTAATCATAGTGATAAAAGACCTGTATGCAGAAAACATTAGGACACTGACCAAAGAAATTGAGGAAGATAATATCAGGAAGTCAGTGGCAAAGTAGCAGCCTTGTCCACTTGCTCTATTCCTGAACTGGACTTGGGATTGAAAATACAGAACAAAAAGTGAAGGTGAGTGAGCACAAACACAGATGTAGGGACTGAGCAGGAGCAGATATGGGAACTGAGCAGGAGTAAGAGTGGCCAAACACTGGTAAAAGCAGGGCTCCCAGGAGCTGGCAGCCTGTGCTTCCTAAACTGGAGTGTGACATGGCTCCCCAGTGCAGAGCTTCTGGCTGCACAGTGTAGGGATAGCTGCAGATTGGCTCAGGAGCCATGAGCTACCAGGGATCAGAGAGGCACAGGCCCTAGCAACTGCTTGTCCTAGGTTGAAGATCACTGGAATGAGCAGGAACAGGACTCCTATCACTGCACTGTGTTACTGAATCACTACAGGGCTCTCCCAGACACCACACCACCTGGGGAAGATCCAGTTAGAGGCTCATGAAAGCAGAGGACAGACCTGACCCTGAGAGACTGTGTGGTTTTGGGGGAGGGAATGTCCATGAAAACAGAGCTTCGGTGTTGCAACAAGGACCGCACAGAGACTTTTCAAAGGGGAGACAAGGCAAGACCCAAAACTGGGCAGTGACCAGAGCTCACCTGTGCATGGGCACAGTGGCTCTGCTAAACAAAACTTGAACAGACATGGTGCATGGCAGGAATAGGGGGAGAGTTTTGACCCAGCTGGGCTTGCAGCAGAGAGCTTGTTAGAGAAGAGAATCTGACAGAGACAACATTGAGATAACAACAAGCTCAGGACTGGGAGGCAGGGGCTGAATGCAGCAGTATCCTATTGGGAATATTTCTGCAGGGGGAAGAAGAAACATCTCTGAAAAGGCTCTTCACATGATACCAGGAGCTGCCCTGTTCCTAAGCTAACAAGGTGCAAACCTCCTTCTTGCACAGCTTTTAAACAGTCATATATTGCCTTTTAAGTTGGAGCCTAATATGTCACGAGGTTTTGTACTACAGTTTACTTTAAACCTCATATATTTCCCCCCTCCTTCTTCTTATCCCATTTTACCTTCTTCATTTCTCTTGGATTTAAATTCTATCTATCTCTAGCAATGACTTGTGTCCATTCTGCACTCTTACTACTTTCCCTGTCCAGCCTCTCGAAATCATTTGTAATGGCCTTAGCCATCTTAAATTATTTTTCCTGTTCTTAAAATATCCATATTTGCACCCCACCTGTATTATCTTACTTGGTAATTGTGAATAAGATGCTTAATATATACATATAATTTAGGCTTAAACCTAATACTATATGCTTCCCTCCTGTTAATTTACTCCACCTTCCTTCATCCATTTTTTACCTAAGAGGTAAACTTTATATTTTTCTAGGCCTCATCTCTATTCCTCCTCCCTCTGTCCTCACAAAATCACTCTTCTCTCAGTCACATCACATTTGGTTTTCCTTTCTTATAACAGTCTTAATACTTTAACACCTCTATTAATATTGGTTTATTTCCTACTAATAGTGTGATTGTGGGTGGGGATTATTTTTGTGGGTATGGGTTTGTATCCTGGGTGGTTAGATTTTTGTTCTGACAAAACTGGTACAACAGAATACAACATGTGATGGAGAGAGTGACCCTCAATCAGCCAGCCAGAGAGAAGGACACACCAAAAAATGACCCAACCACAACCAAAATCCAATTATGACCAGAAAGCCCATATTAACAGCATAAAGGGCAGACCAAAAGGATCAAGCTCAATAACTCAAAGGATATATATCACTGAGTCCCACAGTTATCCTAACACAGAAGTTCATACCATGAAGACAGGGAGGTAAAGCAGACCAAGCTAATACACAGAAACAACTAAGAAGAGTCACTTAAAATGGGGAGACAAAGATCTGACAAGAGCGGAGAAGTAAGTGGAGCTATACCAATCTCCTCCCAGATCCCACCTGGAATTATTTTTTGGAGAAAAAGTCAGCTGGAATTACCAACAGAACATCAGCTGGAAATAAGTCCTATAATTATGGACAGAAAAGAAGAGGACTCTTCATTACAGTGTGACTGGTAGGAATTGCGGAAATGTTAGAGGGCTTGCTGGGCCCCCACCAGAGGCAATAGCTGAAGGGATGGAGCCGGGGACTCCACCTGAGAAGGGTGGGTTCTGGTCTCCCTGCTGGGTGTCCCAGCCTCCAGCAACACGGTGGAGAGGAGAGCAGCATCAAGTTAAGAAGGGCAGAAAGCTGTGAGGTTTACTAGCCTGAGAGAGCACTAGAGACAGAGTACTACTAGGGTGACCACAGCGAAAATACATTGGAACCCATTTACCCTGGACTACAGCAAGAGGGAGGGCAGAGAGGACTGGAGATATGTGAAGAGAGTTTGCAGCAGGGGCTTGGAGGAGAGAAGTACAGAAGCAGCTGTGGAGATCATGGTGCTGCCTCCTCCCCGACACCTCCAGCTGACTGCCCTGCACTGAGTGGTTTCCATATGAGGGCTCTTATAGCCCCACCGACTGGAAGCAATCTGCCCCACCCAAAGGTGCCTGATCCTGGCACCTGATCACAATTCTTTGATTTACATCTAAATAAACATCTCCTGCCCTGCCATACCCTGCCTGAGCATAGATACAATAGTTGGCACCTAAAGAAATATCTCTTGCCCAGCAAAGCCTGGGCCTGGTGGCTGATTACAAACTCTCTGACTTACAGCGGTCTCAGAAAGTCAGCCCCACAGAGTGACAAGTGAGCCTGGTAGCTGATTGTGGATTCATTCTTTCACCACTGAGTTGGTTTGTCCTGCCCACTGGACTCTGAGTCTGGCACTAATCACAAACTCATTGGATTACAATTGAATCTTTCAGTCTAGCCCAGGGACCCCTTAGCCTGGAATCTGATCACAGATTAATTGGATTATAATTGTACCTTGCTAAGTAGCCCAGCAGTTCCGGATTCTGGTAGACTAACAGAGCTTCATTGGATTACAACTGGATCTGGCTGCCTAGCCCAGTGGCACCTGAGCCTGGAAGCTGATCACAGATTCATTGATTTACATCTGAATCTGTGCCACCAGGCTGCAGTAGAGCTGGTGGCTGAGCCATTGGATTACAGTTGAGCCCCACTGTCTAGCCCAGCAGGCCCTGAGTTTGGTAGCTGATTTAATGATTTACAACTGAATTGGTTTATCACCTAAATCTGCATCTGAGCCTGCTCATACTGATCGCAGATTGATAGGATTACAACTAAATCAATCCTTCCAGCCTAGCAGTTCCTTATCCTGGCAGGTCTACACAGTCTGATTGGATTATAAGGAAATCTAAAAATGGGACGAAAAAGAAACAGTCCATCACCAAAAAGAAGGGAGGAATCCCCAGAAAGATCACTAAATGAAAAGAGGCAAGAAAATTATGAGATATGGATTACAAAATAATGATGATAAAGAAGCACAATGAGCTCAGCCAGCTCAAATAAAACTATAAACAACTTCAGGGGAACTATGAAGAACTCCAGGGAAGACACAAGAAACTTACTGAGAAATACACCAGCATTAAAAAGGAAATAGAAACTGTCAATAAGAACCAGGAGGAAATGAAGAATATAATTTCTGAATTGAAAAATACAGTAGAAGGATTCAACAGCAGGCTAGAGGAAGCATAGGATCAGATCAGCGAATTGGAGGACAACATAGAAAAATATTCCAAGAGAGTGCAACATAATGAAAAAAAGGCTGAACAAGAATGAAGAGGTTTTAAGGGAGATGCAGGACAACATAAAAAGCAATAATATCCATATCATAGGCCTACCAGAAGGAGAAGAGAAACAAGGAATGGGAAACCTGTTCAAAAAACTAATGAGAGAAAATTGCCCTGACATGACAAGTGAAAATGTTACTCAAGTTCAGGAAGCACAGAGGGTCCTAATGAGGATGAATCCAAACAGACCCACTTCAAGACACATTATAATTTAAATGGTAAATATCAAACATAAAGAGAGAATCCTAAAAGAATTAAGAGAGAAAAAGGAAATAACATATAAGGTGCTCCAATAAGGTTATCAAATGATTATTTAACATAAACAATACAAGCCAGAAGGGAATGGCAAAAAATATTCCAAGTAATGGAAAACAAAGGCCTGCAACCAAGAATACTCTACCCAGCAAGGCTCTTACTCAAAATGGAATGAGAAATAAGAATTTTCCTAGACAAAAGAAGACTAAAAGAACACATCTCTACAAAACCAGCATTACAAGAAATGCTAAAGGGTCTGCTTTAAAAACAATGAAGAAACAGAGAGAGACAGAGGAACACAGGTACAAAGTGGGAAAATAGCAATAAATAAGCATCAGCCAATAATAACCTTAAATGTAAACAGATTAAATTCGCCAATCAAAAAACAAAGACTAGCTGAATGGATAAGAATACATGACCCACATATATGCTGTTTTCAAGAGACCCACCTCAGAACAAAAGATTGACACAGATTGAAAGTGAAGGGATAGAAAAATACATATCAAGCAAGTGGACATGAAAAGAAGGCTGGAGTAGCAATCCTAATTTCAGACAAAATAGATTTTACAATGAAGGCCATAAAAAGAGACAAAGAAGGACATTTCATAATACTTAAGGGAACAATCCATCAAGAAGATATAACTCTGGTAAACATATATGCACCCAACATAGGAGCTCCCAAATATATAAAGAAAATCTTGGAGAACTTCAAGAAGGACTATACCCAAAGAATCCTGAAACACCAATTCATAAGAACCTATGCACACCTATGTTCATAGCAGCTATTTACAATAGCCAAGTGCTAGAAACAGCCTAAGTGCCCATCAGTGGATGATTGGATCAAAAAACTTTGGTACATTTACACAATGGAATACTACTCTGCAGAAAGAAGGAACGTCTAACCTTTGCAACAACATGGATGAAACTGGAGAGTATTGTGCTTATTGAAATAAGCCAGTCAGTGAAAGACAAATACCATATGATCTCACCCATTACAGGACAATAATGAATAAAATGAACAACAAGCAAAACAGAACCAGATATATAAATACAGTGAATAGACCTTCAGTGGGCAGGGGGAAGGGGGTTGGGGGAAGGGAGGAGGCAGAGCCAAGGAAGGGGAGCAGTTTAAATAAGAACCTAGTATGAAGGAACCATGGACATGGACAATAGGTGGGAGTGACTTTGCGGGGCAATGGGTGGGTGGGGAGGGGGACAGAGGGGAGCAAAAAGGGGATGGATGTAATAAAACAATAATAAAATAAATTTAAGGAAAGAAGGCATTTACCATCATTAAAGCTCAAAGGAGACACACAATTCTTTTATCAAATTCCAAAGCTAACAAAGAAGAATTGGTTCAGACTGTTACAGAGTGCTATTTACAGTTCCCACTGGGGGTTTCCCACTGACTAAAAGGTTAGTTTTCCATTTCTTGGGGACTTGTATCAACAATGATGATTACATTTGTAAACTAATGCAAACACTTGGCTTTTACATTGTCAGGTTGAGAACAACAACAAAAAAGAAGGTGAGGAGTTATCTCAGGAAATAATAATTATTTAAGTAAGAAATATTACTTAGGTCTTTTCTCAACCTGTTAGTTTATATGTATTTTCTATACTATATATTCAGAAAAAGATTTATATCTTCATATCTAAATATTTTGTTAGTTTCTAAGCAAAAGTTCTTAAAATAAATAATACTCATATACTTTCCCATAGTTGATGAAACAAACATCTCTCAAGAGCGAAAGAGTAATTAATATCCTATAATGTGACATTTCAGTTATTATATTAGCTCTAGAAAATAAATATAAAAAAGCATATAAGAAAAACAAACTACCTTTTTAAATAAGATTAAAACCTAACATGAAGCAGAGGAAAAACACATCAAAGGGATATAAAAAAGAAAATTAAAGGAAAAGAGAAAGAGTATAAATTTCAGCTGGTAGTTTAATGCATCATTTAAATTCTTGGTTAGTACAGGAAACCACCATCAAATTTAGGGAAGAAAATGTTGAAATTCATCCACCTAAGTCATAGAAAGAAATAAGGAATGTTGAGTGATGAGCTTTCAGAATGCTTCTGTAGAAATAATGTCTATGAACAATACACACACAGAGACAAACACACACACAATGGAGAGAAATAAGCAAGCCAAAACCTTTCCTTTTTAGTTGTGACTCTAGGGATTTCTAATGTATTAAGTATTTTAATACTACAATTCAACAACTGACCAGAGCAGCCACAGGGAAAGCAAAGACAATACAGATCAATGTTTTTATTTTCTTTCTTACTTTTTCTATTATTCAAACCTAAAATTCTAGATAATTTCTTCCATATAAGCTTTGTCTGCCTTTAACTATATATATATATTTTTTTTGTCTATTTCTTTTTAACTTTATTGTTGTTGTATTACATCCATCCCCTTTTTGCTCCCCTCTGTCCCCCCCCAACCCATTCCCCCCAAAGTCAATCCCACCTGTTGTCCATGTCCATGGTTCCTTTATACTAGGTTCTTGTCTAAGCTGTTCCCCTTCTTTGCCTCTAACTCCGCCTCCCCCCTACCCCGTTCCCCTGACCACTGAAGGCCTATTCCTTGTATTCATATACTTGGTTCTGTTTTGCTTGTTGTTAGTTTTGTTCATTATTGTCCCGTAATGGGTGAGATCATATGATATTTGTCCTTCACTGACTGGCTTATTTCACTAACCATAATACTCTCCAGTTCCATCCATGTTGTTGCAAAGAGTACAAGTTCCTTCTTTCTTTCTGCTACATAGAATTCCATTGTGTAAATGTACCAAAGTTTTTTGATCCAATCATCCACTGATGGGCACTTAGGCTGTTTCCAGCACTTGGCTATTGTAAATAGTGCCGCTATGAACATAGGTGTGCATAGGTTCTTATAATTTGGTGTTTCAGGATTCTTTGGGTATAGTCCAAGTAGTGGAATTGCTGGATCAAAAGGCAGTTCCATTTTTAGTTTTTTAAGGAAAACCCATACTGTTTTCCACAGTGGCTGCACCAGCCTGCATTCCCACCAACAGTGTATGAGGGTTCCCTTTGCCCCCCATCCTCGCCAACACTTGTTTGTTGATTTGTTGATGATTGCCATTCTGACAGGTGTGAGGTGGTATCTTAATGCAGTTTTAATTTGCATCTCTCTGATGACTAGTGATGTTGAGCATTCTTTCATATGCCTCTGGGCCCTTTGTATATCTTCCTCAGTGAGTTGTCTGTTCAGGTCCTTTGCCCATTTTTTAATTGGGCTGTCTGTCTCCCTGG
>PVIW01017728.1:0-13315 GCA_004026585.1 Noctilio leporinus
GGGGGAAAGGGGTTGGGGGGAGGGGGGAGGCAGAGGCAAAGAAGGGGAGCAGCTTAGACAAGAACCTAGTATAAAGGAACCATGGACATGGACAACAGGTGGGATTGACTTTGGGGGGAAAGGGTGGGTGGGGAGGGGGACATAGGGGAGCAAAAAAGGGATGGATGTAATACAACAACAATAAAATTAAAAAAAAAAATTCTCATTTCCAAATGAAATAGCTACCAAGGTAACATAGCTGAAGCCTGAGACATGAACTCACTATAGAAAATAACCTCTGTTTTTTTATCCACTAATACTTCAGAGATCAACAATGTATATTTTTAACTTAGGAGCATTTTTCACCTCTATCACCACCTTGCATGGTTATATTTAAAGGCTATAATTAAATCTCATTCCATCTGGATGATACTTGGTGTGAAGTAACTCAGTGATGAGAACTGCCAATGGGGTGAACAGGTAAATCATATGTCACAACACTTCATCTATAACTATGCCTGGTCTGCCAAAATGAAAAGGCAAATTGGGACCAACTATATCTCATTTGTTTTCTTGACTATTTCTTTCAATGGGTTCTTTGATCCTATCAATTGTACTAGGACATTCTCTTTCCTACCTGATATGTGCTCTAAAAAGCAGTGCCAATCTTATCTAAACCTTAAAGCACCTATGGGAATGTATAGTAAAAATGATTCTACTTCCATGACCTGAGCTATTTAATTTGCCTGCTGCATTTGACTTTAATTCTCCAAACTGGATAATCTGGTGGAATAACAGATAAGGGTATCTGTACCTGGGGAGTTAGGGTTATAAAAATACATTTAGTATGTTCATCAAAACCGACTAATAGTAAACAATGGATTTTGCTCTATGTCCTGTGTCAGGTTGCTGATCAGTGATAGTAAATTTTGATGCTGCCCTGGCTGGTGGCACAGTGGATAAGGCGCCGGCCTGCGAACCCAAAGGTTGCAGGTTCAATTCCCCAGCCAGGGCACATAACCAGGTTGCAAACCAGGTGTCCAGTCAGGTCTGTGGCTGGAGGCAGGTGAAAAGCAACCATACATTGATGTCTCTCTCCCTCTCTGCCTCTCTCCCTTCCCCGCTTTCTAAAAATAATGAAATAAAAAAAAAATTTGATGCTATACAGATTGTGATAGTAAATTTTTTAAAAAAGATTTTGATGCTATGCAAATTGTGCTTTTACTGCATAGTTTCTTTACTAAGTAAACAGTTAATGGCACAACTTTTTAGTTCTCAAAAATTTGATTTAAAATAAAGACAAATATTTCAAATGAACAAGAACATAGATCTTTGTGACCTTTTGCTCTATAGACTCATCCCTATTCTTATTCTGAATTCAAGTAATATCCTCAAAATACTGTCATCCTGATTATGGTGGAATTTAAAACAATCATTCATTATTAGCTTTAGTAACATGATATTCCTCCAGAGGAAATGAGGGGAAAAAGGTATCGATTTGCAAAAGTGAAACGCTTTCTTTTCAACAAGAGTACAAGAGTGTGTAGGTGTTATGGGTAAGTTTGTGTGGGCTGAGAGGAGAGTAAGAAAAGGAGTGATTCCTGCGCTAAAAATGTAAAGACATTATTTCCTCTCATGCTGTAACATCGTTTATGATTACAGAAGCTTGAAATGAACTTCTGCTTACTTATTCTGACTGAGCTGACAATATTACAAAAAGTGCAATATTGATTTTTCCCTTCAATAACTTCTAAATGTTAATGCCTCATTAGTAACCTTCTTGGCATACCAACCTGACATTTGGTACCATTTGCTCATTAACAATTCTGGCAAGAAGGACCTGCTTTGGGGGGCACCACCAACTGAATTTCTTAGCAATAAGGACAACAAAAATACCTTCCCTAGCAAAGCAAATGCCAAGAAAGGTAAAAAAAAATGTAAGAGACATTTGTAAGAACCCAAAATTGTATCTTATTACTTATCAGAATATTTTTAATTACCTTAAATTTTTATACATCTAATCTCTCACTTTAATAACATTTTCATATTATTTTTTCAATCTATAATTACCTAAGACTATTCTCATAAATTCACATTAAGTCATCTGCCTATTATAATATTCAAATTACTATATTTTAAGGTATTTTACATGTATTATGTATATGACAAGAAGAAAACATTTTGTAAAAATCACTATAAAATCATGTGTGTTTAGAAATATAGCATGGATGTAAGCAAACATCCATCTTTGCAAAAACTCAGAAGTTAGAATAATAAGTATTCATGTTCACTCTTAGTTCCTTTGAAATGACTGGTAATTACATTTTGGATCAGCAAATTCATCTTGCATCTGGGATAGAAAACTATGGAATCTAAGAACACATGAAGAATATATTTTTAAAAAATGGCCTAGTATTTGAGTTTCATTTTTCCCCCTCCTGACAATTTGTATAGCACTGTCCTTTTAAAGAAAGTTTTACTAAAGAATTAGAGATATGCTGACTCTCAATGTTCTATGGAAAAATACAAATGACTTTATAGCTACTGCAAAAGGTTTCTAGCTATACCTGTTTTACATTTAGCATCACATGTTGAATTTCACACTCACCAGTGTAATAATAGAAAACTAGAATCATACAGGAACTTCATTAAGGCCAGTGTTGCTTTTGCAAAATTTGGGTGTTTAAAATGTCAGAAGGTTCTCCGTATGATAAACTTAATTTGTATTCAAATATACCAATGAATTGCTAACTTCCTGCTAGTGAACAAAACAAAAAAATTCCCATTAAAGTTGTTTTCCATTTGTAAATTAATTAAGTACAGCAACTTTATGTTGCTTACTCATAATATCCTTTGGAAATCAAGGACAGCCCTGGCTGGTGGCACAGTGGATAAGGCGCCAGCCTGTGAACCCAAAGGACGCTAGTTTGATTCCCCAGCCAGGGCACATAACCAGGTTGCAAGCCAGGTCTCCAGCCAGGTCCCTAGCTAGAGGCAGGTGAAAGGCAACCATACATTGATGTTTCGCTCCCTTTCTTCCTCCTTCCCTACCCTTCTCTTTAAAAATAATGAATAAAAAATAATCTTTAAAAAATTCAAGGACAAAAAAAAAATCAAGGACAAATCTATATTTCATTGATGTCAGGCATTTAGGAATTCCTAGTGTATTTGTGTTAAACAAGGACAATGCTGCCTTCTCTAGGGTGAAAAAAACACAACCATCAAACGAGAGATTAAAATTTGTAAGGATGTGCAAATCAAGAATAGAATTTGGGATTCTCAAGCTCCACTTAAGAGTTCTTTACCATCTCTTTTGACTGATGCCATGTGTGTGTCTGTGTGTGTGTGGGGGGGGGGGTGGAGCAGTGAGCAGACATAAACAACAGTAACAGCTATGGTATAATTAGTACCTCCATAACAGACATAAACATGAAGAACTCTGTAGAACCTTTGTTCTTTTTGTTATACTGATATATATGAACACATTGCTACCACAATAAAATAAAATAAAAATACATATTAGAATAAAGTTGTGGCCCTGGCTGGTGACACAGTGGATAAGGCACCAGCCTGCGAATCCAAAGGTCGCTGGTTCGATTCCCAGCCTGGGCACATAACCAGGTCGCAAGCCAGGTCTCCAGCAGGTCCATAGCTGGAAGCAGGCAAAAGGCAACCATACGTTGATGTCTCTCTCCCTCTCTGCCTCTTTCCCTTCTCCTCTCTCTAAAAATAATAAATAAAATCTTCAAAAAAAAAAAAGAATACCATTGTACTGGTAATGTATGATCTTCCACAGATAATTCATCAGCTATAACTGGATTTATAGTTATGATGAAGGTTCTAGAATAACTTTTCTCATACTGATTTTATTGTGAGCAAGTACAGAACTAATCTAAAAGATACCAATAGTGGATTTAAAAACAAATTTAGAAAATTGCAAACTAGAATTAAAAGCAGCATTTTAAGACCACTGTGAAGTGTACATTAGATGTGTTTACCTCTATTTAGGAAAACTGTGACACAATTTGAAATGAAACATTACCCCACAGTGATTGACTAGGCAGAGTATACGTTGCATTTACACACAAAACCAGAACCTGACCAAGGAAAATGTCATGATGACATTTTCTTTCCTCCTTATTGTAAATCTTCAGCACAGCACTAAAAAGCCTATTTTCTCTTTGTGGAAAATGAATAAATACTTCAAAAGCAGAAGCAGGAACTCTTCTTTAACAAAACAATACACTTTAAGTATAGCATAGGCCTTGATTCCCAAGGCCTTAGTTGTGGCCATACTAGGAATGGTTTCAGGTCTTAGTTGTATGGGTAGATCTGGTCTCCATGGCAATGGAAAGTCAGCTTGGGAAGTGCACAAACTGTGGTACATTGCTCCCTCTAGAAACAGATAAGCTGAAATCCAATGCAGGTTCTGTATTTAGCATCAACTAAGCAGGAAGCTCCAGTGAGCTGGTAAGAAACCTCAGGAGCTGCCATTGTGATCTCCTAAGAAAGGCAGGTTACAGATGCCCAGTCAATTACTACTACAATGCTCAAACAAGCCAGACTATATATGTTAAAAATAATGATTTATTTACCAGTTCTGAATTTCGTTTTCTTAAATAGGGCCTAGGAATCTAATAGTAGCATTATTGTTTTGACAAAATTCATATAATAATCTATTTTGCTTTCCACTGTATAAAGTGCTTTTACACACAGAATCTTGAAAGAAGATGCAGAAAATGTGAGAATTTTACTAGAGTTTACTTTGGTAATGAACTTTCATTTCATACTGCATATTGCATAACACAAGTAAGAAATTCTCAGTTGGAAATAGATGAAAAGTATAAATGTTGCATTCTTAAATAGTTCCATTCTGGGCACATGAATCCACTTTTCAGATTTGTTAGAGGTGATAGGAAGTAATATTTTATCAGGAGAGAAAACAAGGTGACCCACAATACATCAGCTCTATCATCTGTGGAGATCAGTGACATCTAATTTTACTCCTAAATCTGTTGATTTTCTATATCCTAAAAGATTTAAAAAACAATAAAAAGATCCTTTAACTCATACAAAAAGAGGCAGAAAGGTTTTATTTATTATTATTATTTTTTAATGATTTCGCATCTCCAAAATAGCTCCAAGATTTTATTTATTATTTTTAGAGAGAGGGGAAGGGAGAGAGGCAGAGAGGGAGAGAAAGATCAATGTATGGTTGCCTTTCACCTGCCTCCAGCTATGGACCTGGCTGAAGACCTGGCTTGCAACCTGGTTATGTGCCCTGGCTGGGAATCGAGCCAGCGACCTTTGGGTTCGCAGGGCAGCGGCGCCTTATCCACTGTGCCACCAGCCACGGCCAAGGCAGAAAGGTTTTAGGTTGTTTCAAAGAAGATGGATAACGTGGGACTTGGAAGGCAAATATAAGATAATAAATTTAACCACCACATGAAATACTTTTCAAATTGGTCTCAAGATATTCTTGGAATATAGCTTTTAAAAAATATCCTAATATTAACCTGGCACAAATTAGCTATACAAGGAATCATTTCAAAATATTAAATACTAAGACAGAGGTTTGACTCAAGTGGTGAAACTGTTCACTGTTTATATGTATCATGCTACACAGTTTTTGGACATTGGTTAATTATAATTGAAAAGTACACTAATTATAATTTTTAATAAAAATAAAGTGGTATGCAGGCTTTTGATTTACTTGATAGAGCCTATTAGTGGTGATCTTGATCTAGTATGATAAAAATGAAAAGTTTTAGTTTCCTTTATATAGGTTTAATATACTGTATATAAAGAAAAAGGAAACATTTTTGCTAAATTTTAAGATGAATCAAAATGTTAGATCTGAGGAGCAATATGTAATCGAGAGCATCCACTCTGCTGTCAGAATATCTTAGTCTGATGCTCCTATCTGCTATTAACTAGCTGGGATTCATAAAGCTTGTTATTTAAACTAAGTTTCCTTATCTACAAGGTAAGGATAATAGTATTTACCTCTTAGAGTTGTTGTGAGGGCTAAATGAGTTATTTTATGCCAGGACTTTAGAATAGTGCCTTAGAAAAGTTAGTCATTTAAAAAATTAGCTATTATTTGCAATAGATGAATGTGTTCAATAAATCTGTAAGATTTAAACAAAATGCACCATTCTATAGATGTGTTGGCTTTTCCTTAGGGAAGGCAATTCTAAAAGAGTATCTCCTCTCTCTACATGAGAAAAGAATGAAAGATTCAGATTTACGGGCATGCCTAGCTTTGCAGATTGCATTTCATGTCTAGACTATGTAGCGTATCTATAGAAAATATGAATCACCAAAATGTCTTTAGTTCAATGGACAGGTAGAGTCCATAGGAAAGATAAAGAGTTTTCCTGGAACAAAAGTGAAAGTAGCCCTGGCTAGTGGCACAGTGGATAAGGTGCCGGCCTGCGAACCCAAAGGTTGCTGGTTTGATTCCCAGCCAGGGCACATAACCAGGTTGCAAGCCAGGTCTCCAGCCAGGTTCCTAGCTGGAGGCAGGTGAAAGGCAACCATACATGATGTTTCTCTGCCTCTCTCCCTACTCCTCTCTCTGGAAATAATAAATAAAATCTTTAAAAAAGTGAAAGTAAAAGGACAAATACATACAATTCAATCATCTCATTCAGAATGTCCTTGAAATCATAATTTAAATTATTTTACCCAAAGACTGATCAGTTAATGATGTAAACTTGACTGAAATGAGTTGAGATTTACTTTAGAATGCAGGTAGTAGCAAGTTAAAGCATCTTCAGTTTTCACTTTCTTATAACTTATGTTTATTGAACATATTCCATCAGTCAATTGAAATATGTAATAAATCATTAATATAAATTGGCTTTATTTTCTATACCAATGGATGTTTGTTTTCCTCTTGCCATTAGATAGCTTGTTTTATACACAAGCTGGCCAGGTGTTCCAAAGTTTTTTCTTAAAAATATAAACATAAAGAGGGATATCAAAGAGCTGTTCTGAAATATAAGTGCCCTCTGTGTTGTAATCTTGCTGTCAAATCTAAAAACATCACACATTTCTGCTTGTCATCATGATGAACTACTATGTTATCTCTGAAGTATTACAGCTCTCCTGATCACAGCTTCCTTTCCTATCTCTTCCACTATGTCTAATCTTTGATCTCATCAAGAACATAGCCTCCTTCTGAAATCACTTCCTTTCCAGTCTACACCACTGACTAGGCCCCTCTATTCCCTCACCTTCTTGCATATGCACCACACATACACTTCCCTGTATTCAACCGCTTGCTTTCTTATTCTTGCCTGACCACTGAGCATTAATAGAGAGAACTGTATATCCATGATGACTGGTACTGTTCTAAATTTGTGTTTTTTGTCTTTCCGTCATTCAGAACTGCTCGGCAGACCTCTTATTAGTACGTGGTTAGCTCAATTTCCAATTGTCCGTTGGGAGTGCTCCAAGCTTCCATTAAACTCTTCAAGACCCTTCCCTACCTGTGGAACTTCCCTTAAGTAGATAATTTTGTTTTTTGCCTCCACATTTGCAGAGAGGATAAAACACCTCTTATTTGAACTGCTGAAATAGTTTCCTAACTGTGCTGTCCCACACCAGTACATCTGCTACACTGCCATTAGAGTGACCATTCTGAAACACATCTGAGTATGTCGCCTTCCTACTGAGATATCCAGAGGCTCTGCATCATGAGTTCTTTTGTTTGTTTTCTAGGATACAATCCATACTTCTGAATATGGAATACCAGGACCTTCTTATTATAGTTGTAGTATAGTTTTTTTGGTCTCATCTCTACCTATTATTATATGCCATATTTCTATAAATTATTCTTTGTGTTTTTCTTTTTCTTTTTGTCCTTGCCGATACCTCCCCTGCACTCATAGAATGTAACTTTTTTTCTTTTGATCCTGGTGAAATTTTACTTGTCTTTAAATGGCTGTGAGACCTTGTCTGATTTCACAAGGGGGAAATAATCAAGATCCTTTAAATGCTTTCATGGAACTTAGCATGTTCATCTTTTAAGACATTTCATATGCTGTACATTTGCCGCAAATAAATTGCATTTGCACATTTTTCTCTCCAATTATCTGACAAGCTTATCGACTCTGTGATTTAAAAATATATATTTTTTGGCTGCTCCATAAGTATTACTTGAATTTAATTAAGTCATTAAAATACATTTTAATTTAACATCTAAGTATATGAGGTCTAAGCTGAAGATGGAATAAAGAATTCTATTAAATAACTAGGTAAAACATTTTTCTTCACTAGATTAAAAAAATTTTTAGTAACAGCTACTGTAAGTCTTTGATATGAAATATGTGGTATACGGGGGACCTTTAGGAAGATAAGTCACTGAGGTGAAATAATGCTGTTTATGGTACTGTTATGTCAAGGAAGAATGATCTAGACCTTATATGAAGTGATAGTCTTTCCATTGCTAAAGGGTGATTTCTTTGCATGTCCTAGACTGCCATGTTAATAAATGTAGCCTATAAATATACTATCTAAAGGTCTTTTGTTGACAGGCTGATTAGAAGGAACTACTGCAAAAAAATAATCTGATCACCTTGCTACCTCAGGGAATTGGAAGCGTTGCAACCAAATTGCTTGATATGGTGTTATTGCTGTATCTAAAAGTTAGTCCTTTAAGAAGATTTTGAGTGACTAGGTTTCTGTACCACATGGATCAGACAAAGTAGATACCATTGTGACATAACCATTTGTTGCTGGTTTAACATTTTAAAATGCCACAACATATGTATTCATCTCTGTATTTCCATAAAACATTGAAAAAATAGCATAGTAGTTAAAATTTGCCCAAAGAGTTGAATGATTTACTCACTTGTTCATTCCTTTAAAAATTTTTATAATATAACATGCTTTTAAAAACCTATTTTGAAAGCTGAGTTAAGATTGTTTTAATTCTAAATAAGCATTCTCTAATCACTAAAAATATCTGCTTTCTTCCATCAGTGGATCAATTAAGTGGCTTTTCTAAAGATTCAGTCATTTCATTAGAGACAATTATAACATAGGAATTAGTATTCTCTTCTTTTCTCAAATCTAATGACTTACATCACACTTTGGACACTGACTGATGAGCCATTGGGGGTAATGTAGAGGCGTGCTGGGTATCTGCAATCTAAGATAAGCTGATTTTAGAAGTTGAGCAATGAATAGAACAAAAGCTTAGCCAGGTAGATAAATTGATACATCATAATTCTACTTAAATTAGAAACAAACCAATGGAACAAGTCATAATAGAAAACTTAAGGGCCACCTATCCCTTTTCATATCAGAAAAGGATTTCACATTGCTCCCTATTCTTTAGCCGTAAGAATTGTTATCTTTATAGGCACAGTTATTATTTTAACGTCACTAATTTCAGTTGCAAATAGAATAAAATGTTCTTGAATTTTCAGTCACTGGTCAGATATATGACCTGTTGAAACATCTGGTTTATGATTGCTTTTAATATTTCACCTTTAGGAAGGTAAACAAACCCTGCTTGGTAAGCTTTTGATGAATGTCAAAAAACAAAACACCTGGCTGGTGGCACAGTGGATAAGGTGGTGACCTGCAAACCCAAAGGTTGCTGGTTCAATTCCCAGCCAGGGCACATAACCAGGTTGCAAGCCAGGTCTCCAGCTAGGTCTGTGGCTGGAGGCAGGTGAAAGGTAACCATACATTGATCTCTCTCTCAATCTCTCTCTCTCTCTCTCTCTCTCTCAAAATAATAAACAAAATCTTTAAAAAAGAACACACTATTTAAAACAAAACAGAACAAAACAATCCCAAACAAACATCAGCAAACTGTGTTATGTCTTTTTTCTTCATTCTTTTTTAAAACTTAAGACATAGAATGAAATAGAATAGCTCCATAGTTTGTGAAAAATGTTTATTAACTGACAAAGTTCCTAGTCAATGCCAATCATCTCAATATGCTAAAATGGTAGTTCTGAATATTAGTAATGAATGCATAGGACGTCCTTACTACACATTTCAGAAACTGAAGAATGATTTGATGCTGCAAGCTGAAATATCATGATGTTTAAACAGTGAGTCATTCAAGTAATCTGGCTGTCTCTTTATCATTGTTGTGGTATATCTATTAAACTTTGAAAACCTGAAAGTCACTTATAAACTCACTGTTCAAAATAATAGCTGGAATTGCTAACTTTTAGCTGGAGTTATAGAGGAATAGTAATTCCATTCTCTTTTCTTTATTCTCCATATCATAATTGATCAGAAACCAATTTTTGGATATCTGTGTCTTCCTTCTTCCAATAGTATGCAGTGTTTTATAAGCTATAAATCCTCAAAATAGTTTTAAATATTTTAATAGTCTTGCTTCCATGGCAATGAATTACATGCTACAGACCTTGTTTATTACACATCTGCTCATTTTTTGAAGGGCTAAACCTAGTTTGTTGCTTTGTTTGTTTTTATCATTAGCTAGGTTAATTATTCAGTTGAGAGAGGTATATCACTAGCTATGTGTAAAAATCTCAAGGAATATGGACAATGTAGTTGAACACTACTTTTTATTAAATCATACATTACACAGCCCTACAATGTATTCTCTAAAAATCATAATAAAAGAACACTTTCAAGAAATATCCTTGTTTTTATAGACTGGCAATACATATCCAGCACTAGATACATTATAGCAAAACAATCTAATAAATGAATACTTAAGTGTCACCCCATAAGCTTTTCAGAGTAGAAACTGTTAGTACAGTTTTTTAAAATACTAGAACATCATTATTTTATATTTTATATAAACAGGCTTAAGGTGAAATTTGAATGCAAATTGTTTCTATAATTTAAAGCTATTATTTATAGGGAATGTGAGTTGGGTTACAGTGTAGAAATAATTCTTAGTTACCACTGAAAGCAGCTGATTAGGGAATATGGCTAATCAGAACTCTGGTCTAAAAAATAAGCTACAAGAAATCGCTGATACTCTTATTGCCTTACCTTTACTAACTAGATTCTGTGAACAGCTAAGGTCTGTATGATTCTAATATTCTATCCTGGCACATTCTGGTATTTATTGAGGGATGGAAAAATAAAGGATTAAAAATCTTGCAAACTGTCCTCATGAAGTTACTTAATTTTTATAGCTCCAGTTTTCCCATTACTTGCAGTATAAAAGCTAGCAGATCAGTCTCTATGAAACTTTAAAATAAGATTCTACTTATTTATTTTTAGAGAGAGGAGAAGGAAGGGAGAAAGAGAGGGAGAGAAACATCCATGTATGGTTGCCTCTTGCTCACCCCCAACCAGGGACCTGGTCTGCAACTCAGACACATGCCCTGACTGGGAATTGAACCAGTGGCCTCTTGGTTCATAAATTGGCGCTCAATCCACTGAGCCAAACCAGCCACAGCTCCATGAAATGGAGTGTCAGAATGTCTTGAGCCTTAATGCTTAAAGTAACTTCTATTATTCAACCAAACAAAAGCCAGCATGGGTTCTAGAGAAAACATAATGATAAACCTGATATAGATAGGTTCATAGTGAAGGTTTAGAATAGATTATGATTGTGAGGAGTTTCATTTTTAAATTTCAACTGAAGGATCAACATAGATTCAATACAAATTAATCATTTTAAACTATTTTTATTTCCTGGACAGTGTCTCCAGGTTGGGAGACAAGAGGAAAGCCACTGGTAGTGTATCTTGCGTATGATGTAATTTTGCACAATATCCTTATGAATAAAGTACTCTGATATCAACTGAATATTACTATTAGGTGATTCCAAAGAAGGACTTTGAATGACTGAAAAATATTAACATATAAAATTTCAGATTGAATGCTGTGAAGCTTCATCATTGCTTCTTTTTTTCCTTTAAAATGCTTTCTTTAAAAATGTTCTTTCCTTAATCAATGAAGCAGTGAAAACAGAAAGGATGCTTAGAACATTGGAGGGTTATTCAACAGTAGGAGGGATGATTAGTGTCATAGATGATAAAACAGACTCCAAACTTTCTTAACAGAATTGAATAGTGCTGGGTGAAACCTGAGAGGCCAAAACTTTTAACAGAAATAAATATAAATAGTTGCATTTAGGTTAAAACATAAAGTAAGTAAGTGTGGGCTGCTATTTATGACTTGGTAACATTAAAGCATTATGTAAGCCAACAGTGAGTAGGTTAAACTGAAGAAATCATGTAAACAAAAGAATGGTGTCCAAAGCCCTGGCTGGTGGCACAGTGGATAAGGTACCGGCCTGCGAATCCAAAGGTCACTGATTCAATTCCCAGCCAGGGCACATAACCAGGTTGCAAGCCAGGTCTCCAGCCAGGTCTATAGCTCGAGGCAGGTGAAAGGCAACCATACATGGATGTTTCTCTCCCTCTCTGCCTCTCTCCCTCCCCCCCACTCTAAAAATAATAAAATAAAATCTTTAAAAAAAGAATGGTGTCCAAATCATTGTAATAGTTCTAACACTTGGCATAAGTGCAGTAAAAGGAAACAAGATGTACAGATGAGGGTAGCCAGGGTAGTGAGTTATCTAGAACTCATGTCATAGCTATAAAGTTAAGGTGATTATATGCATCCAGATCAGAAATCAGGTAACACAAATTATGTTTGATAACACAATTCCATCGTATAGCTCTAGACATGTATACTGTGCAGGGCACTAGGGTGAGAGCAAAGGTGAGGTCATTATGCTGAAGGGAACCGTAAAACCTTTGAGTCAGAAGAAGCTGTCAAGTTCAACTTTCCCACTAGCTCAGGAACCCTGACTAGAAGCTGGTTTTGGCCCCTTCTTAAACACTGAGTAACAGGGAGTCCACTAAACTGACAGGGTCATTTACTCCACTCATGGGCAATGCAATCACTGGGATGCTTTCCCTCATATCAATCTAAAATCAGCCTCCCTGTATCTGCCATCTATTACATCCTCTGCAACTTCAGACTATCTTGTCCATCCTCTACATATCAGCCCTTCAAATACTTTTACTTTTTTTTCTAATTTGTAATGTCACTATGCATAACTAGAAATTTATAAGAAGTCAGCTTTTGTATCAATGTAAGAAAGAATTTTTTAACTACAGCTGTCCAACATGGGATGCTCTGTCTTTGTGGACAGTAAGCTCTGAGTCCGTAAAATATTCAAGCAGAACCTCAATAACAACTTTTCAAATATATGAAGAGTATTTCTGTATTGGGTGAGAGGGTGAATATAGGTAATTATTATGCATAATTACATGAAACATGGCACATAGTACATGCCTACTCCAATAAATGAATTCTTTTTTTTTTTTTTTTTTTTTTTTTTTTTTTTTTTTTTTTTTTTTTTTTTTTT
>PVIW01017729.1:0-13321 GCA_004026585.1 Noctilio leporinus
TGTCAATTTTTTGTTCTGAGGTGGGTCTCTTGAAGACAGCATATATACGGGTCATGTTGTCTTATCCATTCGGCTACCCTATGTCTTTTGATTGGTGCATTTAATCCATTTACATTTAAGGTGATTATTGATTGATACTTATTCATTGCCATTTTCTCCCTTTGTATCTGTATTCCTCTTTGGCTTTCCCTGTTTCTTCATTTTATTTGTTTACTTATTTTTAAAGCAGACCCTTTAGCATTTCTTGCAATGCTGGTTTGGTAGAGATGTATTCTTTTTTTTTGTTTTTTTTTTTAATATTTTATTTCATTATTTTTAGAAAGAGGGGAAGGGAGAGAGGCAGAGAGGGAGAGAGATATCAGTGTATGGTTGCCTTTCACCTGCCTCCAGCCACAGACCTGACTGTGAGACTTGGTTTGCAACCTGGTTATGTGCCCTGGCTGGGAATCGAACCTGCGACCTTTGGGTTCGCAGGCCGGCGCCTTATCCACTGTGCCACCAGCCAGGGAGATGTATTCTTTTAGTCTTTTTTAATCTGGAAAATTCCTTATTTTTCCTTCTATCTTGAATGAGAGCCTTGCTGGGTAGAGTATTCTTGGTTGCAGGCCTTTGTTTACCATTACTTGAAATACTTTTTGCCATTCCCTCTGGCTTGAATTGTTTCTGTTAAATAATCATTTGATAGCCTTATTGGAGCCCCTTTATATGTTATTTGTCTTTTCTCTCTTGATGCTTTTAGGATTCTCTCTTTGTCTTTGAAATTAGCCATTTTAATAATAATGTGCCTTGGTGTTGGTCTGTTTGGGTTGATCCTCATTGGAACCCTCTATGTTTCCTGAACTTGATTAATGTTTTCACTCATCATGTTAGGGAAATTTTCTATCATGACTTTTTTTTTTTTTAAATATGGAACGCTTCACGAATTTGCATGTCATCCTTGCGCAGGGGCCATGTTAATCTTCTCTGTATCGTTCCAATTTTAGTATATGTGCTGCCGAAGCGAGCTATCATGACTTTTTTGAACAGGTTTTCCATTCCTTGTTTCTCTTCTCCTTCTGGTATCCCTATGATACTGATGTTGTTACATTTCATGTTGTCCTGCAGCTTTCTTAAACCCTCTTCAGTCTTTTTCAGCCTTTTTAAATTCTCTTGTACTGTCTTGGAGTATTTGTCTACATTATCCTCCAACTTGCTGACCCGGTCCTCTGCTTCCTCTAGCCTACTGTTGATTCCTTCTACTGTATTCTTCAATTCAGAAATTGTATTCTTCATTTCCTCCTGGCACTTATTGATAGTTCCTATGTCCTTTTTCATGCTGTTGTAGCTCTCAGTAAGTTCCTTGTAACTTCCCTGGAGTTTTTTGTAGTTCTCCTGGAGTTGTTTATAGTTTTCTTTGATGTGGCTGAGTTCACTGAGCTTCTCTATCATCATTCTTTTGAATTCTTTATCTGATATTTCAGGCGCCTCTGTTTCATTTTGTGTTCTTTCTGGGGATTCTTCCTTTCCTTTTGGTGATGGACTGATTCTTTGTTTCCCAATTTTGGGTGTCTGTTCTTGCTTGCTTTTTATTTTATTTTTTGTTTTTTATCTTGGGTTAACCTGCTTTGCTTCCTTGCCTTAGTTGAGCACCCTTCTGTGATAGGAGATTTGTGGAGTTCAATGTTGCAGTCTCCCAGATTTTCTCCTCTTGTTGTTCTTGGTGTGTCCTTTATTTGGGCTGTCTGGTTGTATTCTGGACCTGTGGGCTGCTCTCCTGGAGGTCTCCGCTGCCTCTGGGCTGTGCTCCCCTGAGTCCAGATGCTGACCGCTCCAATTCTTAGGGACCTGAAGATGTCTCGCACTCCCTATCCTGTTCTCTAGCTGCTCTGGTACTCAAGAACACCATCAGCACTGCTCTCTACTTTGTCGCCATCTTTCTCCCCGCTCCTCTACTTCTTGTAGTTTTATGGTTAGGTTTTTTGTACAAGTTTCTTCAAACCTTTTTAGGTAGGCCTGTATGCTATGAATTTCCCTCTGAGGACTGTCTTTGCTGTGTCCCATAGGTTTTGGGCTATTGTGTGTTCATTGTAATTTGTTTTCAGAAACTTGTTGATTTCATCTTTGATCTCATTGCTTACCTATTTTTTTTTTTAAGATTTTATTTCATTATTTTTAGAAAGAGGAGAAGGGAGAGAGGCAGAGAGGGAGAGAGATATCAATGTATGGTTACTTTTTTTCACCTGCGTCCAGCCTGGACTCCAGACCTGACTGGAGACCTGCTTTGCAACCTGGTTATATGCCCTGGCTGGGGAATCATTTTAAGATTTTATTTCATTTTTAGAAAGAGGGGAAGGGAGAGAGGCAAAGAGGGAGAGAGACACACCCAATGTATGGTTGCTTTTCACCTGCCTCCAGCCACAGACCTGACTGGACACCTGGTTTGCAACCTGGTTATGTGCCCTGGCTGGGGGATCGAACCTGCGACCTTTGGGTTTGCAGGCCGGCACCTTATCCACTGTGTGTTTACCCATTTCTTACTTAAAAGCATGTTATCAGTCTCTATATATTAGAGTATCTTTGGTTCTTTCCCTTGAGTTTGGTTTCTAGTTTTAAGCCATTGTGATCTGAGAAGATGCTTTGTATGATTTTAATTTCCTTGTATTTGTGGAGGATAGACCTACCATGTGGTCTATCTTTGAGAAAGTTCCATGTGCATTTTGCTTCTTTTGGGTAAAAGGTTCTGTATATAACAGGTGAGTCCATTTTATCTAGAGCGTTGCTCAATGCCACAATATCCTTGGTGTTTTTTTGTTTGGAAGATCTGTCCATTGACAATGGGGTATTGAAATCCCCTACTATTGACATGTTGCTGACTATATCCTCCTTGAAGTCCTCCAAGATTTTCCTTATATATTTTGGAGCTCCAATGTTGGGTGCATGTATGTTTACAAGAGTTATATCTTCTTGATGAATTGTTCCCTTAAGTATTATGAAAAGTCATTCTTTGTCTCTTTTTATGGCCTTCAAAGTAAAATCTATTTTGTTTGAAATAAGTATTGCTACCCCAGGCTTTTTTTCATGTCCACTTGCTTGATATATATATTTTTCCATCCCTTCACTTTCAATCTGTATTGATCTTTTGTTCTGAGGTGGATCTCTTGAAAACAGCATATATGTGGGTCATGTTTTCTTATCCTTTCAGCTACTCTATGTCTTTTGATTGGCACATTTAACCAATTTACATTTAAAGTTATTATTAATAGATATTTATTATTGCCATTTCCCCCCTTTGTACCTGTGTCCCTCTCTGTGTCTCTCTGTTTCTTCATCTTTTTAAAGTAGACCCTTTAGCATCTCTTGCAATGCTGGTTTGGTGGAGATGTACTTTTTTAATCTTCTTTTGTCTGTAAAACTCCTTATTTCTCCTTCCATTTTGAATAAGAGTCTTGCTGGGTAGAGTATTCTTGGTTACAGGCCTTTGTTTTCCATTACTTGGAATATTTTTTGCCATTCCCTCCTGGCTTGTATTGTTTCTGTTCAATACTCATTTGATAACCTAATTGGAGCCCCCTTATATGTTTCTTTCTTGACGCTTTTAGGATTCTCTCCTTGTCTTTGATGTTTGCCATTTTAATTATGATGTGTCTTGGAGTGGGTCTGTTTGGATTCATCCCCATTGGGACCTTCTGTGCTTCCTGAACTTGAGTAACATTTTCACTCATCATGTTAAGGAAGTTTTCTGTCATTACTTTTTTGAACAAGTTTTCCATTCCTTGTTTTTCTCCTCTTACTGGTATTCCCATAATACAGATATTATTGCATTTCATGTTGTTCTGCAGCTCTCTTAAAACCTCTTCATTCTTGTTTGGTCTTTTTTCATTCTGTTGCACTGTATTGGAATAGTTTCTACATAGTCCTCCAGCTTGCTGATCTGATCCTCTGCTTCCTTTAGCCTGCTGCGATTCCTTTTACTGTATTCTTCAATTCAGAAATTGTATTCTTCATTTCCTTCTGGCTCTTATTGATAATTACTATGTCCTTTTTAATGCTGGTGTAGTTCTCAGTAAGTTCCTTGTAGCTTCCCTGGAGTTCTTTGTAGTTCCCTTGGAGTTGTTTATAGTTTTCTTTGAGCTTGCTGAGCTCATTGAGCTTCTCTGTCATCATTGTTTTGAATTCCATATCTGATAGTTTGCTTGCCACAGTTTCACTTAGCAATCTTTCTGAGGATTCCTCCTTTCCTTTCAGTGATGGATTGTTCCTTTTTCTCCCCATTTTTAGATTTCATTGTAATTCAGTCAGACTGTGATCAGCTGCAAGGCTCAGGTGCAGCTTGGTGGGACTTATTTAGTTGTAAATCAATGAATCTGTGATCATTGAGGCTCAAGCACCACTAGGGTAGGCAGTAAGATTCAATTGTAATCCAATGAATCTGTGATTGGCCACCAGGCTCAGGCTCCACTGGGCTAGACAGAAAGATTCTATTGTAATCCAATGAGTCTGTAATCAGCCACCAGACTCAGGTGTCACTGGGCGGGACAGACTGTTTCAGTTGTAAATCAATGAATCTGTGATCAGCCTCCAGGCCCAGGTGTCACTGGGCGAGACTGACCAACTTAGTTGCAAACCAATGAATCCATGATAAGCCACCAGGCTTACACATCACTGGGAGAGACTGACTGACTGGACCAGCTGTAAGTCAGAGAGTTTGTAATCAGCCATTAGGCCCAGGTACTACTGGGTGAGAAATATCACTTCAGGTGTAAACTTATTGTGTCTGTGTTCAGCCACCAGACTCTGACAACAGGGTGAGAGAGATTTATTTAGATGTAAATCAAAGAATTGTGATCAGATAGCAAGTTCAGGAACTGATGGACAGGGCAGAATGCTTCCAGTGGGCAGGGCTACAAGGACCCCTCATATGGAGGCTGCTTGGTCCAGTGCGTAGTCTGCCTGAGGTGTGGGCAATGGGTCAGCACTGGGATCCCCACAGCTGCTTCCCCACTTCTCTCCTCCAAGCCATCACCGCAAACTCTCCCAACATGTTTCCAGTCCTCTCTGCCCTCCCTCAGCTGAAGCCGAGGGCAGATGGGTGCCAATGTATTTTCATGTGGTCACCTTAGTAGTCCTCTGTCTCCAGGGCTCTCTTAGGCTAGTTAACCCTGAGGCTTTCTGCTGTTTTACTCTCCACCGTGTTGCTGTCCAGCTGGGGGACCAGAACTCACCCTTCTCAGGTGTTGCCCCCAGCTCCATTCCTTCGGCTACTGCCTCTGGTGGGGTACCAGCCAGCCCTCTTGTGTTTCTACAATTCTTACCAGTCACACTGTGATGAAGCATCCTCTTCTGTTCTGTCCATAGTTATAAGGCTTTTTTTCCAGCTGGTGTTCTGTTGGTAATTCCAGATGATTTTCGTCTCCAAAAAAGTAATTCCAAATGGGGCCTGGGAGGAGATTGGTGTAGTTCCACTTACTTCTCTACCATCTTGGTCTTTTTCCTCTCCTTTATCTTTAACCTTTGGCATTTTAATTATGATGTGTTTTGGTGTGGTCCTCTTTGGATCTAGCTTGTTTGGGACTCTCTGTGTTTCTTGGACTCGTATGTCTATTTTCTTGGCCAAATTAGGGAAGTTTTCTTTCATTATTTTTTCACGTAAGTTTTCAATTTCTTGCTGCTCCTCCTCCTCTCCCTCTGGCACCTGTATGATTTAGATGTTGATATGTTTAAACTTGCCTCAGGGGTTCCTAATCCTCTCCTCATTTTTTTCAGTTCTTGTTTCTTCTTTCTGTCATGGGTGAATGTTCATTTCTTCTTTTTGTTTCAAATCATTGAATCCCAGCTTCCTGCTCATCACTGTTGGTTTCCTGTATAGTTCTCTTTATTTCACTTTGTATAACTTTCACTTGTTGGCTATCTCTGTTTTGCTTAGTTCTCCATCTGGAGTTTGGTATGTCCTTTCAGTTGGGCCATACTTCTTTGTCTCCTCAATTTGACAGCCTCCCTATGTTTGTTTTATTTATTAGGTAGAGCTGCCACACAGGTTATGTTTCAAGGGGCAGAACATTAGTTATTTGTCAGTGTGCAGCAACCTGTTTCACTACCTTTAAGGACTGTTTATGGGGGAGGGGTCAGATTAATAGCAATAGCACTTGCTCAGCACTTGCCCCTTTTCTAATCACCCTACCCTCTTTTAATATGTAACTGGCACCCCTCTAGTTATTGCCCTGGTGATGGTTCCCAGTGTGGATGGGTTTGCTTACATTCTAGGATCTTGGGGGCCTCTAAAGGGACTCTCCTGAGAGACATGTGGTTTCCTCCACAGCCCAAACCCCCACTAGTTTTCACAGCTAGAAGCTATGAGGGTTATTTTTTCTGGCGGTGGAACCATGAGCTGCACAGTCTGGCCTTGGGCTGCGATTGTTCCCCAGGTGTTCCTCCCAGCTTTTATCTGCCACACATGAATATGGGACTGCTCCTTCTGCCTCTGCTGCCACCTTGTCACCACCACCTCACCTCCACCACACCACATCTTCTATGCCCTGGCATGAGGTCTCTGCTCCTCCTGCCCACCTGTATGATTATTTCTTCTTAAATCCTTTGCTGTCAGACTTCCATGCAGTTCTATTTTCTAGCAGTTCCAGTCAGTTTTTGTTTTGAGGTAAATGTAATTCTTGTGATTATGAGAGGAAGTGAAGTGTGTCTACCTATGCCCCCATCTTGGCCAGAAGTCCTGCTTGCAGTTGTTTAAGTCTATGTTCAGAGTGGGATTGTGGGATCACATGATGATCACAAATTGCTTTTACATAAGAACCAATACTTGACCTCACTCAAGAGAATTAAAAGTAGCTTTCATCTGTAAGCCTGACAAAGGTTCAAAAGTCTAGCAACCACACTGTGTTGATGGAAGTGAGCTGGGATAGGTGTGGGGAGACCTCATTGTCACTAGGTACCCTTTTTGTTCCTTTCACCTTATATTCTGTGCATACAGTTATATTTGCCTACAACTCCATCTGTGGGGCTAACTTTAGCTGCCTGGCAGGAAGAGGCAGTAGATTCTATTGGGTTCCTGGTGAAGAAAAGGGCTCCACTCACCTGGCTGTGGTCCCTGTGGGTTTCTGCCCTGCAGCTGGAGAGAAGCATATTCAGCAGGTGCCTGGACGTGAGGTTGGTAGGTACCTGGCTGCTGGGGACAGGCAGCCAGGGGGAAGAGCAGCAGGACCTGTAACTTATACTGGCCTGGAGTCTGTGACCAATAAGCTGCCTAGGGTTGGAGGCTGTAGAGAACCCTCTCCGACGCCACCTCTGCTGGCAAGTCACTTCTTTTCTCCCAAGACCTTGGTAGGGGCAGCAGCCTGGTCAGTGCGTTAATAAACAACACATTTTTTTAAATAAGAGAGGTACTAGGGAATGTCACGGGGGGTGGGGGGCTTCCTTCTCATCAAGTGGCTAGGAACAGGAAAACCCAATTCATTGATAGTTAAAGCCACAGGATAGGATTTCACAGTCAGTGCTGACCTTGGGGCTAAGGGAAGGGCTTAGAGGGTCTCAACTACTGGCCCTTGGCCACCAGACCCTTGTAGAATAGAGCTGGCACTTGAACCCAAATATTCTGCCTTTCCACCCAAAATAGAGTTTCACTTCGGGCCAGCCGAGAACATTCCCATTTAGCACCTATCCTCTTGAATGGAGTCCTTTGTCATAAGTACAAAGGGGAGCTCTTATCCAACTTTCAATGGACACTTTCAGTAAACTTTTAAAATGGAAACACTTTATTTTATGTAAGTTATTAAAATGATACATAATTATTTAAACACACACACAATCAGACAATAGAAGGGCATATAGTGAAAAGTAAAGTTCCCCTGTTTGACTCTTCTTTCACTTGCGAAATACTAAATGCAATGGAACTTGTCTCTGCCATAAATAGTCAGAAAACTGGACAAAATATATGAAACTACTGTTTGCAAAAACTGGGGAACATGCAGTGCAGGATAGAAACATATCCAGTTTTCTGCCTAGAAGCAATTTCCAGGATCTAGTGTAGGACAAGGGCTCCCCAGCAGAGCACCACAGTTTTTAGTAGATAGAAGACATGGAGATCAGTGTCAAGGGCTCCCTCCCAGCAGCTCTCTAAATACCTGGAGGAGCAGTACTTGTGACTGATGGGGGTCTGGACAGTGAGAGGAGAGCATCTTTCACACAGCCTTTGGCTTGAAAAAGATGACCAAAGCAAGAAAATAAGTCTTTTTTTTTTAAAGATTTTATTAATTTTTTAGAGAGAGAGGCAGGGAGAAAGGCAGACAGAGAGAGAGAGACATCAATGTATGATTGCCTTTTTCACCTGCCTCCAGCTACGGACCTGGCTGGAGACCTGGCTTGCAACCTCATTATGTGCACTAACTGGGGAATTGAACCAGCAACCTTTGGGTTCGCAGGCTGGTGCCTTATCCACTGTGCCATCAGCCAGGGCCAAGAAAATGAGTCTTAATATTTAATCAATGTGTTACATTTTAATAAACATGATATGATACACTATTTCTGTTTCACTTTATCAGCAGTACTCTTAAGTATTCAGCCATTTTGTCAGTGTTCCCAAAGTTCTTTCACAATCCTATGATATTCAAATCACTCTCTTAAACACTGATATTACTACCATCACGTCAATGCTTTTCTTCTCTTTAACAATTAGTTTTTTAAATTAGATTTTATTGATTATGCTATTACAGTTGTCACAAATATTCCCCCTTTGCCTCTCTCCACCCAGCACACTTCCACTCCCTCTGGTAATCCCCACACCATTGTTCATGTTCGTGGGTCATGTGTATAAGTTCTTTGGCTACTCCGTTTTCTATACTGTACTTTACATCCCATGGCTACTCTGTAACTACCTATTCATAAGTGTTAATCCCCTCCCCTCTTCACCCATTTCCCCTCTTATCGGAGAAACCCTGGTTCTTTTCATCAATGCAGTAAAAAATTACAGATCAGCAAGCCTTTTAACATGCACGCAAAGTTTATTAATGAACAGGAGAGCAAGGGTGGCTAGAGAGCCCAGTTTTTGAGTCCTTTGTTCTGAGAACTTAAATAGTTGGTGGGATGGGGGTGAAGAACTTACAGTTTGATTGGTGGATGAAGGTGGTGCCACCTATTCTTGCGGTGACTATCTAAACTTAGGCATGTGTGAGGGTCTGTTAGCCTGAATTCTTATCTTGTTCCAGACTCTATTTGCTCATTGTGTAGGTATGATGGGAAGCAGACAGTTAAAGTTTTGTTTTTCCTTTTTTATGGGCTTTTGCTTTGAGTACGGTAGACCCTCTCACACGTTTCTGGCCTTTGGATGAATACGCAGTCTCAAGGTCTTCCTTTTCCCGGCTAATAGAGATGATACACACAGGCTTTCAAGGGCTCCCCTTGTCCTGCACTATCACAGTTTACTTGTGTTGTTCAGAATTCCTGGCTGCTTTATCGGACCAAGCTCAGAATTACTGGGTGAGCAGATGAGAACGTGTCTCCCTCTGCTTCCAGCTTTCTGTATTAAGTTCTTTATTAGATTGTAATGGTGAGGGTCCTATCTTTGTTTCCCTCTGGCTGCTCATTTGCCTGTAACACATCAAACCCGCCTCTTCATCTATATCCCCAAACCCCCCTCCCATCTGCTATCAAAACACTCTCCATATCCATGATTCTCTCTGTTCTTGTTTGCTTGTGTTGTTTTTTTTTCTTTAATTCAGTTGTTGATAGATATGTATTTATAGCCATTTTATTGTTCATGGTTTTGATCTTCTTAAATAAGTCCGTTTAACATTTCATGTAATACTGGTTTGGTGGAGATAAACTCCTTTAGCTTTTTCTTGTCTGGAAAGCTCTTTATCCTTCGATTCTAAATGATAGCTTTGCTGGATTGAGTAATCTTGGTTGTAGGTCCTGCTTTTCATCACTTTGACTCTGTTGTCAATCTCTTCTAGCCTGAAAATTTTGTTTTGAGAAATCATTTGTCTTATGTGAACTCCCTTGTAGGCAACTAACTGCTTTTCTCTTGTTGCTTTTAAAATTCTCTCTTTGTTGTTAACTTTTGTCATTTTAATTATGATATGTCTTGGCATAGGCCTCTTTGGGTTCATTTTGTTTGGGATTCTCTGCACTTCCTGGACTTATGCATCTATTGCCTTCACCAAGTTAGGAAAGTTTTCTGTTGTTATTCTTTCAGATAGGTTTCCAATTTCTTGCTCATCTCTTTCTGGCACCCCTGTGATGAAAATTTTGGTACACTTGAAGTTGTCCCAGAGGCTCTTTATACTATCTTCACTTTTTTAGATTCTTTTTTCTTCTTGCTGTTCTGATTTTTTTTTAAATTTTATTTATTATTTTTAGAGAAAGGGGAAGGGAGAGAGGGAGAGAAACATCAATGTATGGTTGCCTTTCCCCCGCCTCTAGCTATGGACATGGCTGGAGACCTACCTGGCTTGCCACCTGGTTATGTGCTCTGGCTAGGAATCAAACCAGCGACCTTAGGGTTCATAGGCCAGTGCCTTATCCACTGTGCCACCAGCCAGGGCCTTGATTGGTTGTTTTTGCTTCTTTATATTCCAAAGCACTCATTTGGTTCTTGGCCATATCTGCTCTACTGCTAATTCCCTGTAAAGTGTTATTTCAATTAGTATATTCTTCTCTTCTGACTGGGTCTATTTTATGTTATAGCAGTCCTCACTAAATTCCTTGAGCATCCTTCTTTGTAAGCAATGTTTTGGACTCTGTATCTGATAGGTTGACTATCTTCATTTCACTTAGTTATTTTTCTTGGGTTTTGTTCTTTTATTTGGACCATATTTCTTTGCCTCCTCAACTTGGTGGCATCCCTGTGTTTGTTTCTATTTGTAAGGTAGAGCTGCTATGACTCCTATCTTGGTAGTGTGTCCTAATGTAGTAAGTGTCCTATGGAATCCATTGGCACAGCCTCTCCTATCACCCAACTGGGTAAGTCAAGGTGCACCCTTGGTGTGGGCTGTGTATACCCTCCTGTTGTAGTTGAGCCTTGACTGCTGTTGGTAGGTCAATGGGAGGGATTTACCAAGGCCAGTCAGCTGCAAGAACTGGCTGTGACCACTCCATGGAGGATCAGTTGTGCAGGGGGAGAGGGGTGGTGTTCTGACATGGTCTGTAGCTGTCTACTAGGTGCTCAGGTATAGGGTTTCCCTAGTGGTGCAGGCCCATGTCAGTCTCCACTTGTGTTCTACGCAAGTCCACCCGCATGAGCTATAAAGCAATTTGAGATGGTCGTTACTTGTGCTGGGCTTGGAGATGAAACCAAGTTGTGAATCTAGGCTGGCTGATGCTTTTATTTGACCTGAAGCCACTTATCCAGAGGTATGAGGCACTGGAAACTCACCAAGGCCAGGTGTTTCTTGTTTGAGAGGATTTTGGAAGTTTGAAGCATGAGCCATTAGTATGGAAAACTCACTGTTAACAGCTTGGGTGGCTCCATAGCTTGGGGGTGACAGAGCCTCAGGGGATTTCCAGGATGGGGCAAAGTGTTAGGTTGATAGAGTCTCCAATACGGCACCCACTTACTGGCTCTGTGACTCTGTGGAGGGAGGGTTCAGAAAAGGGACAATGGCCTCTGCCTGCTGTTTTATCTAGGAAAAAGCTGAATCCTGTTACCAGACACTTCAGGGCCTCCCTGTATGCCCCTGGTGCCTTTCAAACTGAAACCCAGTGCTGGAGCTTAGAGGGAGTGAGTCAGAGTAAATCAGTGTATGAGTTCTTTAAGAGGAACTGCTTGGGACTTCAGAAGTTGCTTCTACCTCTGGTTTTGCAGCCAGAATCTATGGGGACTTATCTCCCTGGTGGAACCATAGGCTGGTGGGGCCTGGTGTGGGGCTGGGACTCCTCCCTCCTGAGATATCTCTCCTGAATTTTTACCCACCACATATGGATATGTGACTAGCCTGTTCTGCGTCTCTCTATTCCTGTTACCAGTGTGGATGGATATGGTTTCTTTAATTTTGTATTGTCAGACTTCCATTCGACTTGGTTTCTGATAGTTCCGAGTGATGGTTGTTCTATGCTTTAGCTGTAACTTTTATGTGGTTGTGTGAGAAGGCAAGCTGTGTTTACCTATGCTGCCATCTTGACCAGAAGGCTGATTAATTTTTCTAGCTGTAATTTAAGACTCTTATTTGTCAATTACTTAATTTTGATTGGTTCAGGGAGCTGCCCCACATCACTCCCATCCACTTTATGAGTTTCCTGCATCTTTTGCAGAATTCCAAATTTCATTTTACAATTATTTGCATTATTTAGTATAGCTTTTCCATGTCTAATTATCAACAAGGAACAAGCCATTAAAGCAAACTGGGATTAGGGGAGGTGGGGGAAGGGGGTGGGCTGCACAGAGATATCTGCTGGGGTTCTCAGGAGGAATGATAGGCATTCCTCATCAGTGAATGACTTAGGCTTGTTGTCTGTTGCCACCTGACATAATTAGCCTTGGATTGGGGCATGGACCATGCCTCTCTTGCGGGGAACGGCACTTACTATGTTCCATTACAGCTCTGTTTCTCAACCTTGGCAGCACACTAGAAAAGGCAGATATATTTTAAGAGTATTTTAGATGATTCTAATGTGCAGCCATGGTTGAGATTCACTGTTGTGTGTGTGTGTTCCTGTCCCTCTGCTGCAGGGGAGTCTCAGGCACAGAGCATGGTGTCTTATGTTGGCTTTGCTATAATGCCCCAACTCACTGACTACAACTGAGCTGTATGTGTCTCAGGCCCAGACCAAGGAGACCAGAGTGCTACTATTGTTAAGGTGATCGAATGAGGAAGAGGACCACATGGCAGAGGTTGATCGAATGAGGAAGAGGACCACAGTAACCAACTGTGCATCACCTGCTTACTGGCTGCCCTGGGCTTGGCAGGCCGTATTAGTTTATCTGGGCAGCCAGAACAGACACCACAGGCTGGGAAGAAATAACAGAAATATACTCCCCATAATTCTTGAGGCTGGATCTAGGATCAAGATGCCAGCAGGCGCCCTGGCTGGAGGCACAGTGGATAAGGTGCTGGTCTGTGAACCCAAAGGTCGCTGGTTCGATTCCCCAGCCAGGGCACATAACCAGGTTGCAAGCAAGGTCTCCAGCCAGGTCTGGAGGCAAGTGTAAGGCAACCATACACCAATGTTAAATTGAAAAAAAAAAAAAAGATGTCAGCGGGGTTGATTTTTTCTGAGCCTCTCCTTGGCTTGTAGATGACTATCATCTTCTGTGCCCTAATATGGTCTTCCCTCCATGTGTGTGTCTGTATCCTAACCTCTTCTTTTAAGGATGGAGTCAGATTAGTTTAGGGCCCAC
>PVIW01017730.1:0-13311 GCA_004026585.1 Noctilio leporinus
GGGGAGGGGGACAGAGGGGAGCAAAAAGGGGATGAATGTAATACAACAACAATGAAATTAAAATTTAAAAAAAATGGGCAAAGGACCTGAACAGACAACTCACTGAGGAAGATATACAAAGGACCCAGAGGCATATGAAAGAATGTTCAAATCACTTTTCATTAGAGAGATGCAAATTAAAACCACAATAAGATACCACCTCACACCTGTCAGAATGGCAATCATCAACAAATCAACAAACAACAAGTGTTGGCAAGGATGTGGGGCAAAGGGAACCCTGGTGCATTGTTGGTGGGAATGTAGACTTGTGCCACCACTATGGAAAACAGTATGGAGTTTCCTCTAAAAACTAAAAATGGAACTGCCTTTTGATCCAGCAATTCCACTACTTGGACTATACCCAAAGAATCCTGAAACACCAATTCATGAGAACCTATGTACACCTATGTTCATGGCAGCACTATTTACAATAGCCAAGTGCTAGAAATAGCCTAAGTGCCCATCAGTGGATGATTGGATCAAAAAACTTTGGTACATTTACACAATAGAATACTACACAGCAGAAAGAAAGAAGGAACTCCTACCCTTTGCAACAACATGAATGGAACTAGAAAGTATTATGCTTAGTGAAATAAGCCAGTCAGTGAAGGACAAATATCATATGATCTCACCCATTACAGGACAATAATGAACAAAACAAACAACAAGCAAGATAGAACCAGATATATGAATACAGTGAATAGGTCTTCACTGGTCAGGGGGAAGGGGTTTGGGGTAGGGGGGAGGAAGAGGGAAGGAATGGGGGCAATTTAGACAAGAAACTAGTATGGAGGAACCATGGACATGGACAACAGGTGGGATTGACTTTGTAGGGGAATGAGTGCATGGGGAAGAGGACAGAGGGGAGCAAAAATAGATGGATGTAATACAACATCAATAAAATTAAATTTAAAAATATTAATAAGAAAATATCACAAAACAATAAATTCTTACTAACTATAAAAACAATGGATTAAACAACTATATAGCTAATGCAAAAATGGAAAGACTAAAGTAAGAAGGTTGTGTGTGATTACAAAAATAAATTAAGAAATACACACATACATGAATATTAAGGAAGCAAAGAAATAACTATAAAAACAAAAATGAAGGTAGGTAGAAATGGTAGTGATTTTTCAATGTGTTTAACTAAAGTGGCCACCAACTTAAAATAGTAAGCTATGCACATAGCTTTGTATGTATAAAGCACATGATAAATAAAGACTAAAATGACAACAGATATACAAGAAATAAAAGGAAAGTAATTCAGGTGGACAGAGGGGAGCAAAAAGGGGATGGATGTAATACAACAACAATAATTTTTTTTTAAAAAAGGAAAGGAATTCATCTACATAGCAGAAAGAAAGAAGGAACTTGAACCCTTTGCAACAACATGGATGGAACTGGAGAGTATTATGCTTAGTGAAATAAGCCAGTCAGTGAAGGACAAATATCATATGATCTCACCCATTACGGGACAATAATGAGCAAAACTAACAACAAGCAAAACAGAACCAAATATATGAATACTTTAATCATAAAGTTAAATTTTAAGGGAATTTTCTTTTCTACTTAGGCTAGACTGATTACATATTTTGGTTTGTGAGCATCATAGAATTGCTGGTAAGAATAAAATAGTTATTAGAGAGTATGGGCCCTGCATGGTTTCCAAGGTGCTCAGTTGGTGGTAAAATAGATTTGATGTTATTCTATTCTGGAAGATAAAGGGTGGTTTCCAAGCTACGTATTTAGGACATATTACAAAGGCAAGGAAAAGTAAGGTAACAGAAATACTCATTGTTCTTTTTAGTACTACAGTTGATGTATAATAAATCTATACTGAAATGTTGAGTTGAAGCACTTTTTAGTCTAATGCCTAAAATGTACTTGGCATCCAGTTAGTGTTAGGAACATTTTTTTTTAATTTTATCAAAGATTTTATTAGATACATTTCTTATTTTCTGTGAATAAAACACTGTAAGAAGAAAATCACAAATATATAATGGTTAGATAAAATTTGAAGATATGAGCCCTGGCTGGTAGCACAGTGGATAAGAAGCCGGCCTGTGAACCCAAAGGTCACTGGTTCGATTCCCAGCCAGGGCACATAACCAGGTTGCAAGCCAGGTCTCCAGCCAGGTCTGTAGCTGGAGGCAGGTGAAAGGCAACCATACAATGATGTCTCTCTAACTCTCTCCATTCTCCCCTCTCAAAAAATAATAAATACTAAAAATAAAAAATAAAAAATTTGAAGATATGTATTCTGCACACTTTTTACTGCACACATTAATTCATTTGTTATTTTGACAAATTTAATTGAGTACCTACTATGAAGAAAAAACTGTATTGTAAACTCTAAATAACTCTAGAAATAAATAATTATAAATGTAAGCTATCCTAGTTTTTCCTCATGTTTATGCTTTGTTTGTCCATGTCCCTTGAGAAGAACATGTTACAACAGGATTAAATGTGTGACAACTTTATGAGGTGTTAAAATAGAGATTTGAGAATGAAAATGTAAAACATGGAAAAGCTATCAGACCAGATTGCAATCCTGACCCTGAATGAAGGAGAGAGGGAAGAAAGACCAGGTGGGAAATGTTTCAGACCCCTCATGCAGCCATTATAAGCAAGATGTAACAAAACTGTCAGGGGGATCTTAAGACACAGTTAGTTGCCTGTCAGAGAAACCCCACATCTCCTTAAAATAGTCCTGCTTTAATATCTCAGCTACTCTTAGTTGCTGGCTGGGAGCAACCCAGGGGAAGCATGGCTTAAGCTGAAACAAGTAAATAAACTTTAGAACAAATAACAAGACTCTGGATCAATTACCCTCTTGGTCAATGTACTTAGGTACTGTGAGATGCATTCTCATGACCACTACAGGCACTGTTCACATCATCATTGAAATATTACCTATTGTGAATTCCAAAATGTACTGCTAAGTTGGTGGAAGCTTCATTCATTTGTTCTTGGTTAAAAATTGGACTTACAGCTAAATTACAGAGCAATCAACCAGAATAACAAACTGAAAGGCAGCTGAAATAAAATATAACTGAGAATGTCCTGATTTGAAAAGGTTGGCAAGATGGTGGAGGAGTAAGTGGAGCTGTACCAATCTCCTCCCAGGACATAAGAAAAGGAGGAATCCCCAGAAAGCTCTCTAAGTGAAATAGAGGCAAGCAAACTATCAGATAAGGAATTCAAAATAATGATGATAGAGAAGCTCAATGAAAACTACAAACTACTCCAGGGGAACTATTGAAGAACTCCAAAGAAGCTACAAGGAACTTACTGAGAATCACACCATCATTAAAAAGAATATAGAGAGGAAAAAGATGGTGACAGAGTATAGGGCAGTGCTGATGGTGTTCTCAAGTGCCAGAGCAGCTGGAGGATAGGATAGGGGGCACAAGTCCCTGCAAATTGGAGCAGTAAGCATCTGGATTTAGGGTTGCACAAACCAGAGGCTGCAGAGACCTACAGGACAGCAGGTGAGACAGCTCTGAACTAGCTGGGTCTACAGGCCAAGAGCAGCTCTGGGTATAGGTGGCTATGCCCAGAGAGGTGGCTCTGACTAAAGACAGCTTCAGGCTCCCTGGTGAATAGAAATCTGAGCAGTGAAGTGTGGACAGGGAGCAAAATCTCAAGAGGATTAAAGAATTGAACTCCCACAGGGGAGGAACTGTGTAAGAGCCAGGCTCCAGAGGCTGAGAGAGAAGGAAGCACTTCCCAGGCCAGAAATGGGGCAGGAGAGACGAGCAAAGCTGGAGCAGGAGCTGGGGAGTACACCGGCCTGGGCAGCGTAAAGACAGAAAACTGTACCACCTCACAATATGGGGAGAGGGAGCTTGGAGTCCCAGCAAGAAGGGAGGCTCAATCCTGCACACCCACACTGTTGCACAGGCTCCCACGGAAACCGCAGCTCAAAACTGTGAAAGGGGAACTTGCTAAGGGCTCAACCAGTCCACCTATTGCAGATGGTGAAAAACTGCTCAAAGAGCTGCAGGGGGAGGGCTAGCCATCTTCAGGACACAAACAGCACTACACAAACAGCTCCCCCATAGAACTAGGTTTCCATCACAGAAAGCAGAAACTTCTTTGAGGAACCAGAGGGGTAGCCATCAACAGCACAAATAGCACCCTGCAGTTCATCACACAGAACCAGTGAGAGAAGGAAGGGCCCCAAAATGCAAGCAGTGTGGAAACCAGGGTAGGCTACTGGAGGCATGGCACTCAGAACCAGCCCTGACTGTAACAGCCATAGGTTCTGCCACTCCAAGGCCCCTCAGCCTGACTGAAAACTGCAGAGACTTGATCAAGGAAAAGAGGCAGACTCAGGAAATGGGTCACTGCTAATCTAAAGCACCTGAGTTACACCAAGAGCTACATGAACTATTAATCCTAAACATATCCTTTTCAAAAGCCACTTCCAACCCTCACAATTAGTGCATTTTAAGTAAATAGCATTTATATCATAGTGTATCCCAAATCCCACATTTTTAAAAAATTTTATTGTTGTTGTATTATATCCATCCCCTTTTTGCTCCACTCTGTCCCTCTCTCCACCCACTCATTTCCCCCAAAGTCAATCCCACCTGTTGTCCATGTCCATGGTTCCTTTATACTAGGTTCTTGTCTAAGCTGCTCCCCTTCTTTGCCTCTACCTCCCCACTCCCCCCAACCCCGTTCCCCCTGACCACTGAAGGCCTACAGTGGATGATTGGATCAAAAAACTTTGGTACATTTACACAATGGAATTCTATATAGCAGAAAGAAAGAAGGAACTTGTACCCTTTGCAACAACATGGATGGAACTGGAGAGTATTATGTAGTGAAATAAGCCAGTCAGTGAAGGACAAATATCATATGATCTCACCCATTATGGGACAATAATGAGCAAAACTAACAACAAGTAAAACAGAACCAAGTGTATGAATACAAATCCCGTGTTTTTACTCCTCCCCTCTCTCAATTCATTTAACTACCCAAGATCCTCTTTTTACTCTGGTTTTAAAGTCTACTTACTGTCTGCTAAAACTCATTCCCAATCCTCAATCTAAGTAATCTTCCCCTTTCCAGCCTCTTAAAACTTTTTCTGTGGATGCGCTACTAGGGACTACACATTCCTTTTTCTGCTAAACACACACACACACACACACACACACACACACACACACACTTGTTCTTGCTCCACCTTGACCAATCAGTGCTCATTGAAGGTGGACAGGGAGGTAGATGGGGCAACTTAATACTGTTCTGTTCATTCGCACTCGAGGACTTCTGATTTCTCCCCTCCCCATTTTTATGTAAGAGGTAAAGTTGGCTTTATCTCGTGCATCCTCCCTATCTTTCAAAATTATCTATACTTTAGTCAATTTAATCATTTTCCCCTCTTATAATAGTCTTCTAATATCTAGATCCTTATTAAGACTGGCTCATTTGCAGCTGAGGGTGTGATTAAGGGTGAGGATTACCTTGGAGGGTATGGGTATTTAGCTAGGTTCAAAGGCAGTCAAAGGGAGATTAAAGGAGTAGGATATCTTTCATGGTGAGGGCATTTTGCCTGGACTGATGGTTCTGTACTAGGAGCAGCTCAATAACAGTATATGTGATGTGGTAGAAGGAGTGTCTCTCAATCAGCCAACTGGAGGGAAAGGAGCAACACATAAAACAAATCCAAAATACAACCAGATAGCCCGAGTTAATGACATAAAGGGCACTCCAAGAGCAACAAGTTGAGGAAACCTAGGAGACTGCAACACTGAACTCCACAAATCTCCTAACACAGAAGGGTACTCCACGAAGGCAGGCAATAAAAGCAGATTAATCCAAGCAATAACAGACACCCAAAATGGGGGGGAAAATCAGTCCATCACCAAAAGGAAAGGAGGAATCACCAGACAGAGAATAGAAATAGAAACCAGCAAGCTATCAGACATGAAATTCAAAAAAAATCATATAAAGAAAGCTCAATTAATTAACTGAAATCAAAGAAAACTACAAAGAACATCAAGACAACCACAAGGAACTTACTGAAAATTACACCAGCATTAAAAAGGACATAAAAACCATGAGTAAGAACCAGGAGGAAATAAAAAACACAAAGAAAAAATCAGAGAGTATCTGGAAACAAGTGAAAATGAATTCACAACACCCCAAATCAAAACTTATGGGACACAGTGAAGACAGTCCTCAGAGAGAAGTGAAGAGCAATACAGGCCTACTTAAAAAGTCTAGAAGAAACTCATAGAAACAACCTTATCATAAAGCTTCATGAACTGGAACTGCAACAACAAACAAGGCCCAGAGCAAGAAGACTGAAGGAAATAATGAAGATCAGAGCAGAATTAAACAACATAGACACTAACAGCACAATTCAAAGGATCAACAAATCCAGGAGTTTGTTCTTTGAAAAGATGAACTGAATTGACAAACCATTAACAAGACTCATCAAGAGAAAAAGAGAGAGGAGCCAAATAAACAAAATCAGAAATGACAGAGGAGAAGTCACAACCAATACCACAGAAATGCAAAGGATTGTAAGAAATTACTACATATGACTGTATGACAAGAAATACAACAACCTGGGTGAAATGGAAAATTTTCTGGAAATGTATAATGTACCAAAACTCAAACAAGAAGAAGCAGACAGCCTGAATAGACCAATAACAACTAATGAAATTGAAGACGTAATCAAAAATCTCCGAGTGGACTGAAAGTGAGGGACCCTGGGAGCAAGGCCACCCCTTCCGTTACTCAGGGACAGTCAATGTGCCAGGGGGCTTCTGTTGCTGCCATGGGGACTCCCAGCCTAGGTGGGCCCTGGAGCGCTGTTTCCACCTAGAAGTCTCTACAAGTTTATGAAGATCATTTCCAGGGATTTCAGACTTTGCTACTACTAATAAAAAAACAACTGATCTTATAGATGAGAAAACCAAGCTCAGAGAGAGAAAAGATGGCAACAGAGTAGAAAGCAGTGCTGATGGCATCCTTGAGTGCCAGAGCAGCTGGAGGACAGGATAGAGAGCATGAGATGTCTGCAGGTCCCTAAGAATAGGAGCGGTAGCATCTGCACTCAGGGGTGCACAGCCCAGAAGCTGCAGAAACCCACAGGAGAGCAGGAGCAGCTCAAAAACAGTGTATGAGAAAGGATAAAAGTGTCTCTCAATCAGCCAACTGGAATTAAAGGAGCAACATACATAACCAATCCAGAATACAACCAGAAAGCTCAAGTTAACGACATAAAGGCCACCCCAAAGCAACAAGTGGGGAAAATCTAGGAGACTGCAACACTGAACTGCAAAAATCTCCTAACACAGAAGGGTGCTCAACAAAGGCAAGGAAGCAAAACACATTAATCCAAGGAAAAGAAACAAACAAACAAAAACCAAAAATAAACAACAACAGAAACACAAATGGGGAAAAAAAGAATTAGTCCATCACCAAAAGGAAAGGAAGAATCCCCAGAAAGATCACCAAATAAAACAGAGGCACATGATATATCAGATAAGGAATTCAAAAGAATGATGATAGAGGAGCTCAATGAGCTCAGCCAGCTCAAAGAAAATTATCAACAACTCCAGGGAAGTTACAAGGAGCTTCCTGAGAGCTATACCAGCATTATAAAGGACTTAGAAACTATCAGTAATAGCGAGGGTAAAATAAAGAATACAATTTCTGAATTGAAGAATAGAATAGAAGGAATCAACAGTAGGCTAGAGGAAGCAGAGGACTGGATCAGTGAGTTGGAGGACAATGTAGACAAATACTCCAAGACAGGACAAGAGAATGAAAAAAGGCTGAACAAGATTGAAGAGGGTTTAAGAGAGCTGCAGGACAACATGAAACATAATAACATCCATATCATAGGGATACCAGAAGGAGAAGACAAATAAGCAATGGAAAACCTGTTCAAAAAAGTAATGATAGAAAATTTCCCTAACATAAGTGAAAACCTTGCTCAAGTTCAGGAAGCACAGACGGTCCCAATAAAGATTGACCCAAACAGTCCAACTCCAAGACACATTATAATTAAAATGGCAAATTTCAAAGACAAAGAGAGAATCCTAAAACAATCAAGAGAGAAAAAACAAATAACATATAAGGGGGCTCCAATAAGGCTATCAAATGATTATACAACAGTTCAAGCCAGAAGGGAATGGCAAAAAGTATTTCAAGTAATGGGAAACAAAGGCCTGCAACCAAGAATACTCTAACCAGCAAGGCTCTCATTCAACGTGGAAGGAGAAGTAATGACTTTACCAGACAAAATAAGACTAAAATAATATATCTCTACCAAACCAGCATTGCAAGAAATGCTAAAAGGTTTGCTTTAAAAATAAATAAATAAATAAAATGAAGAAACAGAGAAAGCCAAAGAGAAATACAAGTACAAAGTGAGAAAATAGCAATGAAAAAGTATCAATCAATAATAACCTTAAATGTAAATGGATTAAATGCACCAATTAAAAGACATAGAGATCAGGGAAAATGGCGACAGAGTAGAGAGCAGTGCTGATGGTATTCTCGAGTACCAAAGCAGCTAGAGGACAAGATAGGGAGCCTGAGATGTCTTCAGGACCCTAGGAATTGGAACGGGCAGCATCTGGACACAGGGGAGCACAGCCCAGAGGCAGAAGAGGCCAGCAGAACAGTAGGTGAGACATTCCTGACCAACCAGCTGGCTGGCCGAGGTCGGCTCTGGGCAGTGGCGGCTCTGCCCAGGGGGGCAAGTTTGACTGGGGCCAGCTCCGGGCTTCCTGGTGACTGGAAGTCTCAACAGTGAAGTGCGGGAAGCAAGGGGAAACACCGTAGGAATGCGGAATTCAACTCTTTCAGGGGAGGGACTGTGTGAGAGACTCACTCCAGCAACAGGGAAAGGAGGCTCTGCACGGAGCTAGAGGCGGAGGAGAAGAGGCCTGCAGGGAGCCAAGGCAGGGGAGCAGGGAAGTGCACCAGCCGGGGCGGTGAAAGGGCCAAAAATGGTACTACTGGGCCATCAGGGAAACAGCAACTAGAAGCCCCTGTGAGGGGGCAGGTCCAGCCCTGTGCAACCACACAGGCCCCCAGGCTCCGCAGAAATTCCAAACGGCAAGCCAGCGAGCTGGGAACTAGTAGCGGGAGCAACTGACCCACCATTGCCTGGAGACAAAGGCCGCACTGCCCACCCCTGGGAGGGGCTCATCACAGAGGCCTCTTAAAGGACTTCTTGGAGAGCTGGTTGGCTTGGAGGAGTGATGCCCGCCCCAGAAGGGTGGGACAGTGTAGGCGGACTCCGGACAGTGCTGACTGACAGGGGCAGCCTCCTCCTGGAACTTCGGGGGTGGGGCCAGTCCTCACAGGGACCTGCGAAGTTGTGGGCTACCCTGCAGGGGTGCTGGGTGCTCATAGCAGGCAGGAACCTCCGCCAGGAGTGGGAGGGGGCACCCTGCAGGCTCCAGAATACCGGCAGCCATGAAACAAAGCCAGGCTGCAGAAAGCCCAGCCTACCTGGGGGTGGACACTCAGAATCGGCCCTGAATGTGACAATCAAAGGCAATGCCACGCGCCAAGACCGGCTAGAATATAGACTGTATAGACTGTAAAGTCCTGACCAAGAAAAAGAGGCAGCCTCAGGAAAGGGATTGCTGCCAATCTCAAGCACCTGAGTTATACCAAGAGCAATATGAACTATTAATCCCCAACATATCCTTTGCAAAAGATACTTCTCACATATTCTTAATCCACCCCCCATACCTCAATCCACCTAAATATCCAAGACCCTCCCCCTACTCTTGAATTAAAGTCTACTCACTCTGTGGCTATAACGCATTCCCAGTCCTCAATCTAAGTATTCCTCCCTTCCCCAACCTTTCTAAACCCTTTCTTTATTCTTTTCTTTCTTCCCCTTTTTTTTTTTTTTTTTTTTAAATTTTTCTTTTCCTTTTCTTCCTGGTAAAGCCCACAGGTTCTGGCTCCACCTGGACCAATCAGAAATCATAAAGGGGAACACACAGTTAAAACCTTTCTTTATTAATATTGATTTCTCTTAGACTTGTGACTTTCTCCCCCTCTCCCTTTTTTTTTCTTTCTTTCTCCTTTTTCTCCCTGATAAAACCCACTGCTCCTGGCTCCACCTGGACCAAACAGAGACCATAAAGGGTGAACAGACACCTAAACCTTTTCTTTATTAATATTGATTTCTCTTTCTCTTGTGACTTTCTCCCTTTTTTTCTTTCTTTTTTTTTCCCTCTGCTAAAAGCCCTCAGGTCCAGGCTCCATCTGGACCAGTCAGGGATTATTAAGAGTGAAGAGCCATCTAAACCCTTTCTTCTTCTTCTTCTTCTTATTATTATTATCACTTTTATTTATTTTTTCCTTTTGCATTTTTTTGTGTGTGGTTTGGTTTGGTTTGCTTTGGTTTGTTTTTCTTTTTTTGTTTTGTTTTTGTTTTTTGTTTTTTGTTTCTGTTTTTGTTTTTGTTTCTGCTAAAAGCCCACAGGCCCAGAATACAACCAGACAGCTCAAATAAAGGACACACCAAGAAAAGCAAGTGGAGAAAATCTGGGAGACAGCAACACAAATCTCCTATCACAGAAGGGTGCTCAACTAAGGCAAGGAAGCAACGCATGTTAACCCAAGGAAAGAACTAAATAAATAAATAAATAAATAAATAAATAAAGAGCAAGCAAGAACAGACACCCAAAATGAGGGAAAAAAGAATCAGGGAGGAAAGATGGCGACAGAGTAGAGAGCAGTGCTGATGGTGTTCTCGAGTACCAGAGCAGCTAGAGGACAGGATAAGGAGCGTGAGACGTCTTCAGGACCCTGGGGATTGGAACGGGCAGCATCTGGACACAGGGGAGCACAGCCCAGAGGCAGAGGAGGCCAGCAGGACAGTAGGTGAGGCGTTCCCGACCGACAGGCCGGCGGGCCGAGGTCGGCTCTGGGCAGGGGCGGCTCTGCCCAGAGGGGCGTGTTTGACTGGGGCCAGTTTCAGGCTCCCTGGCGACTGGAAGTCTCAGCAGTGAAGTGCGGGCGGCGAGGACAAATGCCGTAGGGAACGCGGAATTGAACTCTTGCAGGGGAGGGACTGTGTGAGAGACTCACCCCGGTGCGCGGGGCTAGAGGTGGAGGAGAAGAGTCCTGCGGGAAGCTGGAGCCAGGGAGGGGGAAGTGCACCGGCCGTGGCGGCAAGAGGGCCGAAAAACGGAGCTGCTGGGCCGCTGGGGAAACAGCAGCTAGAAGCCCCTGCGAGGGGGGAGGCCCAGCCCGGCGCAACCACACAGGCCCCCAGGTTCCGCGGGAAAATCCAAACGGGGAGCCTGAGAGCCGGCAAGCTGGGAACTTGTGGCGGGCGACCCGCCAGTGCCAGAGACAAAGGCCGCACCGCCCACGCCTGGGAGGGGCTCATCACAGAGGCCGCGTAAAGGACTCTGCGGAGAGCTGATTGGCTTGGAGGCGTGGTGCTCGCCCTGGAAGGGCGGGACAGTGTAGGCGGACCCCCGGACAGTGTTGACTGACAGGCCCGGCCTCCTCCCTGAACTGCGGGGGTGGGGCCAGTCGTCACAGGGACCGGCAAAGTTGCGGGCTGCCCTGCAGAAGTGCTGGGGGCTGTCCTGAGCAGGAAACTCCATCAGGCTCCAGAACATCGGCAGCCCTAAAACCCAGCCAGGCTGTGGAAGGCCCAGCCTACCTGGGGGCGGACACACAGAATCAGCCCTACTGTGACAGAGGCCCTGCCACGCGCCAAGACCGGCTAGAATATAGACTATAGACCCTAAAGTCCTGACCAAGAAAAAGAGGCAGCATCAGGAAAGGGATTGCTGCCAAGCTCAAGCACCTGAATTATACCGAGAGCAATATGGACTATTAAGCCTCAACATATCCTTTGCAAAAGTTACTCATCACATATTCTTAATCCCCCCCCCATACCTCAATCCACCTAAATATCCAAGACCCTCCCCTACTCTCGAATTAAAGTCTATTCACTCTGTGGCTATAACACATTCCCAGTCCTCAATCTAAGTATTCCTCCCTTCCCCAGCCTTTCTAAAACCTTTCTTTATTCTTTTCTTCCTTCCTCCCTTTTTTTTTTTTTTTAATTTTTCTTTTCCTTTTCTTCCTGGTAAACCCCACAGGTTCTGGCTCCACCTGGACCAATCAGAAATCATAAAGGGGGAACACACAGCTAAAAACTTTCTTTATTAATATTGATTTCTCTTTGTCCTGTAACCTTCTCCCCCCATCCTTTTTTTTTTCTTTTCTTTTCTTTTCTTTCTTTCTTTCTTTCTTACTTTCTCCTTTCTCTTTTCCCTGATAAAACCCACTGGTCCTAGCTCCACCTGGACCAAACAGAGACCATAAAGGGTGAACAGAAACCTAAACCTTTTCTTTATTAATATTGATTTCTCTTTCTCTTGTGACATTCTCCTTTTTTTTCTCTCTCTCTCTCTTTTCTCCTCTGTTTAAAGCCCTCAGGTCCAGGCTCCATCTGGACCAGTCAGGGATTATTAAGGGTGAACAGCCATCTAAAACATTTCTTCTTCTTATCATTTTTATTTCTTTTTTTCTTTTGCAATTTCTTTTTTCTTTTTTCTTTTTTTTTTGGGGGGGAGGGGTTTGGTTTGGTATTTTGTTTTTGTTTTTTTTTTGTTGTTGTTGTTTGTTTTTGTTTTTTGTTTTTTGTTTTTGTTTTTGTTTCTGCTAAAAGCTCGCAGGCCCAGAATACAACCAGACGGCCCAAATAAAGGACACACCAAGAACAGCAAGTGGAGAAAATCTGGGAGACGCAACATTGAACTCCACAAACCTCCTATCACAGAAGGGTGCTCAACTAAGGCAAGGAAGCAAAGCAGGTTAACCCAAGGAAAGAACAAAAATAAATAAAAAAATAAAGAGCAAGCAAGAACAGACACACAAAATGGGGAAAAAAAGAATCAGTCCATCACCAAAGGGAAAGGAAGAATCCCCAGAAAGAACACAAAATGAAACAGAGGCACATGGAATATCAGATCAGGAATTCAAAAGAATGATGATAGAGAAGCTCAGTGAGCTCAGCCACATCAAAGAAAACCGTAAACAACTCCAGTAGAACTACAAAGAACTCCAGGGAAATTACAAAGAACTCCAGGGAAATTACAAAGAACTCCAGGGAAGTTACAAGGAACTTACTGAGAACTACAACAGCATGAAAAAGGACATGGAAACTATCAATAAGTGCCAGCAGGAAATGAAGAATACAATTTCTGAATTGAAGAATACAGTAGAAGGAATCAACAGTAGACTAGA
>PVIW01017731.1:0-13310 GCA_004026585.1 Noctilio leporinus
CCAAGTGCTGGAAACAGCCTAAGTGCCCATCAGTGGATGATTGGATCAAAAAACTTTGGTACATTTACACAATGGAATTCTATATAGCAGAAAGAAAGAAGGAACTTGTACCCTTTGCAACAACATGGATGGAACTGGAGAGTATTATGCTTAGTGAAATAAGCCAGTCAGTGAAGGACAAATATCATATGATCTCACCATTACGGGACAATAATGAGCAAAGCTAACAACAAGCAAAACAGAACCAAGTATATGAATACAGTGAATAGGCCTTCGCTGGTCAGGGGGAAGAGGGTTTGGGGGAGCGGGGAGGTAGAGGCAAGGAAGGGAAGCAATTTAGACAAGAACCTAGTATAAAGGAACCATGGACATGGAAAACAGGTGGGATTGACTTTGGGGGGAATGGGTGGGTGGGGAGGGGGACAGAGGGGAGCAAAAAGGGGATGGATGTAATAGAACAACAATAAAATTAAAAAAAAAAAAAAGATTGGATCCTGATTTTAAAGATATTCTTATCTGGTAGAGTAAGTATGCCAATCAAAAGGAGAACCATGGTCTACTGTAATGATGTTAAAAAAATACCAGCTAGGCTCTAAAAATTATGATAAAAGATGTTCTGAAACATTTCCTTCTCCAAGGTTTCAACTCTAAATGGCCATGTTCTGGGTATAAACTTGTGATAAAGAGAAAATTACTGCTATCAAGGTACTCATAGTCAATATGCTGTACTTTCTCAGTTTGTGTATATTCAAAATCAGGAAGCTATAATGGAAGAACAAGCAGGTTTTATTCTTATCTGCCTGTGATTAACCCATTGATTTGATTTATTATTTTCCTTTTTAACTTCTCAGAGTTAAAACACCATTGCATCAAGGACTTTAAATAATTTCTGTTCTGATATTAGAGTAGACTACCTTTATTGGAATTGGAAGTAAAGTGTTCATAAACAATCACTCTTTTTTTTAAAATAAATGCCAGATGGAAACTTCTTGCTTTCCGTAAATTCTGTGTTATTATGGCTTCATCCAGCCAGTGAATGTTATCAGATCTTTGACACCATTGCATATCTAATATGGCCTTTGACATGGTGATTTTAAATTAAATGTGCATTTGTTTGGCATAGTGCAATTTTCTTCTTTTTCTTTTTTCTTTTTCGCTAGGTAACCATCAATTTATTGATTATTCATGTTAATATTTTATAATATGTGGATTTAAATACATTAATTATAAATACATTAATAATAAGCATGGACAACAGCAGAATGTCCATGATCATTATCAGTAAGGTTCAATGGATTACTATGTAAGGTCAAAGATGACAGGGTGTTTTTGCCAATTAATTAATGGACTTAATGTAAATCTCAATATGTTTTCTCTAACTTGATGAAATAATATTAAAATTTATCTAGAAGATGAAAAAAGCAAGATAAGCTAAGGAAATTTTGACAAGATACTGGTGGAGTAGGTGGATATTATAGTCACTTTCCCCCAAGACCAAACCGGAATTACAACAGAAATAGAGAATAATCTACTTGACTAATCAACTGAAGACTAGCTAAAAAGAATTCTTATAATCAAGGATTTACAGAAGAAGCCACATTGAGGCAGCAGCTGAATTTCAGAGGAATGTCTCAGTTTCAAAGGTTCACCCTAAGGAGTGTGAAGTTTAAGCGCCCCATGCTCAGCTCCCCAGCCAAGAGCACCATAGTCAGGAAGAGGCACACATGTAATATCTGCCTATGAAAATCAGTGAAGATTCTATCTATTAGGGAATGACAGAAGACTGCTAGGGCCATAGGCACCCCCTTAAAGGGCTACCATACAAAATCTTATTCATAGCCACTCATCCTGGTATCCTATGAAGGGAAGGTGGAGCAAACAAGAGTCATGCAAGGAGAGATTGGGGTTTGCAGCTCTGGAGAGAGATCTGTGGGAGCAGCCACAGGGACCTCTGTACTGATGCCATCTCCCTTGGATGCAGTATGCCCCTCCAAATAGTATCAGCCAGGGGAAAAGCAATAGCCCCACCCTGTGGACTGACTGTTGCCCCTCCCTGTGGAGCTTGTGCCCTTCTAAGGTGTCAGCTACATGAGCTAGGATATAGAGGTCTAGGCAGACTCAGGGGATGTCAGTGACTGAGTTGTATGGTTTTGGAGTGGGGGCCATTCCTACCATTTTTCTGTGAACCTGATTGGCACCTTTCCTTTACAGGATATTCACTAGCCCCACTATCATGGCTCCCAGTGGCCCTACTTTCTTGACTCCTGGTAGTTCAACCCTGTTAAGCCTGGGCACAGCCTAGGACAGAGGCCACTCCTCCATCTTCCCCCAAGCCTGATTAGTACCTCTCCTCTCCCAACTCCTAACTCTTGGTGGTCCCACCCTGCTGAGATCAGGCTCCTGGCAGAATCTGAGACAGTGTGTTGTGTGGCTATAGAACAAAGGAAATTTATCCCTTGCATGTCTGAGTGGTGTAGAGCCCTCCCTTCACAAGGTCAAATTTTTTGCCTGTTTCAGCCTGATAAACTCATCATTTTGATGACTCTGAGACCAACTCAAACACAAAGGTATGTGAGCACCTAATGGGTGACCCTCATACCCAGGACTGGCATGGAGTTTAAACCTGTATCAGTCTGATGAATACTATTCACCCTTACCTGATGACTCACTGAGGATATGCAACTCAAGTATTGCCACAGGCTCTTTCAGTAACTGAGCCTAACAGGAAGCTGGCAGGTGTAGACAGGTGAAGGAAGATTCCAGGGTTCCTTAGAATTCTTGCTGACTTGCCTCTGGACTAAGTGCTGTTAAAAGCCAGCCTTGGTGCAGAGCTTAATCTTTTCTGCATTTACCAAGGCCCAGTAGAGGCAGCCACAAACTGTGGATCACTTTGTAGTTTAGAACAGATTGCCCAGGGCTAGTCACAGGCAACATCTGATTTTGATCTGCACCATAGTCCTCCACAAAAGGCCCCAGAACCAACACACCCAGTGGCCAGCTTCAGACTATATCAGAGCAGGAACCAAATAGCTTCATAAATAGTACACACAAAGGGAAACCTCACTGAGGTGAATTCCACTTAATGTGGTCAGCACATGCACAGCAGCTTTTACACTATGATCAAGGTTGATCCTCACAGTTAGTTGGCCTTAAGATTGACCCCATATATAAAAGGATCAATACCAATCAAGACTCAATTATAAAAGGAAGGCTCACATAACCCACACAAGAGACATTTCTGGAGCACCCACCACAGGTGATAGAAAGTGGACCACTGGGTTCCACAGGACACCTACTAGATAGAAATAAACATGCAGAGGTAGCCAAAATGAGGAGATAAAGAAACATACTCTAAGTGAAAGAATAGGAAAAAGCTCCAAAAATATAGCTAAATGAAATGAAGGCAAGGACTTACTAGATATAGAGTTGAAAAAGATGGTTATAAAGGATGATAAAGGAACATAGTGAGAGTTAAAAGGACTTAATGAGAATTACAGCAGCATAAATAAGTACATAGAAACCATACAAAAGAATCAGTCAGAAATGAAGGCTACAATATCTGAAATTAGGACTACACTAGAAGGAGTAAATAATAATTTCGATAATTTGAATGAAGAAGAAGATTAAATCAGCAATTTGGAAGACAAGGTAGCAGAATACACTGAATTAGGCAACAAAAAGAAAAATAATTTAAAAAATGAGAATAGTTAAGGGACCTTTGGGAAAACATGAAGCCCAGCAAAATTTGCATAATTGGTGTATTTGAAGCAGGAGAGAGAGCGAGAGAATAAGAGATCAAGAACATGTTTGAAGAAATAGTGACTAAAAACTTCCTTTACCTGGTGAGGGAAAATAACACACAAGTTCAAGGTAAACCCAAAAAAGGTACGTCAAGACCCATCATAATGAAAAGGGCAAAGGTTAAAGACAAATAGAGAATCATAAAATCTATAGAAATTGTTATTTACAAGGGAGCTTTCATAAGACTGTCAGCTGATTTCTCAACAGAAACATTTCAGACCAGAAGGGATTAGCATGAAATATTCAAGGTGATAAAAAGCAAGGACCTACAACCATGACTACCTCTAACCAGCAAGGCTATCATTTAAAATCGAAGGAGAAATAAAGAGCTTCTCAGGGAAGAAAAAGCAAAAGAAGTTTGTTACCTCCAAACCAGTATTATAAGAAATATTAAATTATCTTTAAGAAAACAAAATAAAAACAAAAACATGGAAACATAGATAAAAGAATAAAATGATAATAAATACATGCTTATCAATAATCATTTTAAGTGTAAGTGCATATATGCACCAATAAAAGGCATAGGGTAGCTGAATGGATAAGATTACAAGATATATACGGTATATGCTCTCACATGAGTACCACCTCACAATGACACATACACACAGACTAAAAGTAAAGGGCTGAAAAATTGTATTTCATGCAAATGGCAATGGAAATGAAAAAAAAAAAAAGCAGGGATAACAACACTTATATCTGATGAAATAGACTTTAAAACAAGGACTATAGTAAGAAACAAAGAAGGACACTATCTAGAAGAAGATATAACCCTTGTAAACATTAATGCACCCAACACAGGAGCACTTAAATATATAAAGCAACTCTTGATAGATCTAAAGGGAGATAAAAAAAAATAATCATAGTACAGAATTTTAATACCCCATTGGCATCATTGGATATATCTTCCATATAGAAAAATCAACATAAAAGTGGTGGCCTTAAATGACACACTAGATCAGATTGGTTTTATTGAGATCTTCAAAGCATTTCACCCAGAAATGCAGAATATACATTTTTAAGTGCACATGAAAAAAAAAAAAATTAAGGAAAGATTATGTGTTAAGAAATGAAACAAATGTCAATAAATTTAAGAAGACTGAAATCATATTAAGCATCTTCTCTGACCATAATGGTATGAAACTAAAAATCAAGAACAACAGAAAAACCCCAAAACACACAGAGACATGGAAAATAAATAACATTTTATTAAACAATAAATGGATTAACAACAAAATCATGGAAACAGTCAAAGATACCTGAAACAAATGAAAATGAGAACAAAACAACCCTAAATCTATGGGACACACCAAAAGCAGTTCTAAGAAGGAGGAACTTCATAGCATTGCAGGCTTACCTGAAGAAACAAGAAAAATCTCAAATAAACATTCAAATTTTACACATAAAGAAACAGGAAAAGAACAATAAACAGCCTAAAGCAAGTAGACTGAAGAAAATGTAAAGACCAAAGCAGAAATAAATGAAATAGTCTAAAAAATAATACAAAAAGTCAATAAAGGTAAGACCTGTTTTTTGAAAGATAAGAGAAGTAACAACAAACACCAAAGAAATACAATAGATTGTAATAAAATATTATAAAATACTATATAACAATTAATTGGACAATCTGGAAGAAATTAATAAATTCCTAGAAACAGAGACTTTTCCAACATTGAATCAGGAAGAATCAGAAAATCTGAATAGACTGATTACAACTAATGAAATTGAAATAGGAGTTTAAAAACTTCCAACAAAAAACATTCTGGACCAGATAGCTGCACATGAGAATATTACCAAATGTTCAAAAAACTAACATATATACTTTTCAAACTATTCCAATATCAGTTCAAGAGGAGGAAAGACTCCCCAGCTCATTTTATAAGGCCAGGATTATCTTAATCCACAAACTAGATAAAGACACCATAAAATAAATTATAGGCCAATATCCCTGATGAATATTGATGGTAAAATCCTCAACAAAATTTTAGCAAATTAGATCCAGCAATACATTAAGAAGTCATACCCCACAAGCAAGTGGAATTTATTCTGGGAATGCAGAGTTGGTACAATATCTGCAAATCAATATACATAATGCACCACATATTAATATTTTCAGAAAAAACATTCTGACAAAAATCTAGCACCCATTTATGATTTAAAAAAAAAAAACAAACAAAAAAAAAACTCCCAGCCCTGGCTGGTGGCACAGTGGATAAGGCACTGGCCTGTGAACCCAAAGGTTGCTGGTTCAATTCCCAGCCAGGGCACATAACTAGGTTGCAAGTCAGGTCTTCAGCCAGGTCTGAAGCTGGAGGCAGGTGAAAGGCAACCATACATTGATGTCTCTCTCCCTCTCTGCCTCTCTTCTTTCCCCTCTCTCAAAATAATAAATATTATTATTATTTATTATAATATCTGGTATATAATATATTATATAATAATGTATTTATAATATATAATTATAAAATATAATAATATTATAATTTATAATATATAATTATAAAATATAATAATATTATATATTTATAATATATAATTATAAATATATTATATAATAATATTATAATAAATGAATATCTGGTGATAAAAACAACAACAAAACTCCTAGAAAAGTGGGAATAGAGGAGACATTCCTCAATGTAATAAGGCCATATATGACAAACTCATTGCTGACATTATATTCAATGGGCAGAAAAACCAAAAATGTTTTCCTTAAAATCAGGAACAAGACAAGGGTATCTACTTTCACCTGTCTTATTCAACATAGTACTGAAAGTCCAAGACACAATAATCAGACAAGAAGAAATAAAATGAATTAAAACAGAAAAGTAAAAAGTGAAAGCTGTCATTATTTGCAGATGACATTATAATGTAAATAGAGAACTCTAAAGATTCCAGGAAAATCTATAGACCTGATAAATGAATTCCATAAAGTAGTAGGATATAAAATAAATATCCAGAAATCAGTTGAATTTTTATACATCAATAATGAATTGTCTGAAGAGAAACTAAGAAAATAATCCCATTAACAATTGCTGCAAAAATAATACCTAAGGATAAACTTAAGAATGAAGAAGACATGAACCAGAAAATTGTAAGACACTGAAAAAAAAATGAAGAAGATATAAATAAGGGGATGCATATACCATGTTCATGGATAGGAAGGATTCAAATCATTAAAATATCTACATTACCCAAAGCAATCTATAGATTCAACACAATTACTATAAAGACACCAATGACATATTTTACTACTAGAACAAATATTCCAAAAGTTTATCTGGAACCAGAAAAGATGCCAAATAAACACAACAATCTTGAGAAAGAAGAATAAAGTTGGAGGCATAATGCTACCTGATATGAAACTATACTACACAGCCTTAGTAAACAAAATAGTATGGAAATGGCATAAAAACAGATATATAGATCAATGGAACACAATAGAAAGCCTAGGTATAAACCAGTACTTTTATGGTCAATTAATATTTGACCAAGGAGGCAAGAATATACAATGGGGTAAAGATAGTCTACTCAATACATGATGCTAAGAACATTACATAGATACATACTAAAAGAAAAAAAAAAGAAAGGAAAAAGCTAGACCATTTTATTATACCATATACAAGAACTCAAAATAGATGAAAGACTTAGATTTAAAACCATAAAAATTCTTAAAGAAAATATAGTCACTGAAACTCAGACATTTCTTGTAGCAGTGTGTGTTCTGATATATCTCCTCAGGCAAGGAAAATAATAGAAAAAAATAAATGGAAGTACATCAAAGTAGAATATTTTTGCACAGAAAAAAAAATTATCAACAAAATGGCAATCCACTGAGTGGGAGAACATATTCGCCAATGTTCTGATAAAGGGTTATATCCACAATTTATAAAGAACTTATATAACTCAATACCAAAACAATGAACGATCCAAATAAAAAACACCTGATAAACACTTTTCCAAAGAGGATATACAGATAGTCAATAGATGAAAAGATGGTCAGTATCACTAATCATCAGAGGAATGAAAATTAAAACCATAATAAGATGTTACCTCACACCTGTTACAATGTCTATCATCAATGAATCAATAAGCAAGTGTTGGTGAGGATGTGTAGAAAAAGGAACCCTCGAACACTGTTGGCGGGAATGCAAACTGGTGCAGCCACTGTGGAAAGCAGTATGGAGTTACCTCAAAAAATTAAAACTGAACTGCCTTATGACCCAAAGATTCCACTTCTGGGAAGATGTATGAAGAAGCCTAAAACACTAATTTGAAAGAATATATGCACCCCTATTTTCATTACAGCATTATTTACAATATTCAAGATTTGGAAGCAGCCCAAGTGCCAATGAATAGATAAGAGGATAAAAAAGCAGTTGTACATTTACACAATGGAACACTACTCAACCTAAAAGGAAGTAATCTTATCTTTTGCAATAATATGGATGGATCTGGAGAGTATTATGGTAAATGAAATAACCCAGTTAGAGAAAGACAAATACCATATGATTTCACCTGTATATGGAATCTAACAAACAAAACAAACAAACACAAATAGAAACAAACTCATAGATACAAAGAAAAGATTGACCTATGTTGGTAGGGGGAGTTGGGTGAATAGTTGGAGAGATGAAGGAAAAAACCTCATAGACAATAGTATGGTGATTACCAGAGGGAAGAGGAGTAGGAGGGAGATGGGGAGATAGGAGAGGGTATTGGGGAGCTAAATGGTGATGGAAGTAAGATGACTTTGGGTGCTAAACACACAATGCAATATACATATGATATGATATAGAATTGTACACCTGAAACCCGTATAATTTTACTAACCAATAATACCCGAATAAATTCAATAAACAGAAAAAAGAAAAGAAAATATTGACAAGAGAAGTAAAAAGTGGAAGGCTTGACCCATGAACAATTAAAAACTACATTACCTCAGTAGTTAAAAACTGTGTTGTAAGTCAGTCATTTAAATTTATGCATAAGTATGTAAGATTTTAATAAGTATATATAGGTATAATATTTAATTACTTACATATCAATTTACCTACAAAATCAAATCCCTATATTCAAATTTATCTCTATCTATACATCTATCTATAATCTATGTATATTTGTAGCATTTACCAGGAAAATATCTAGGAACCATATAAAGATATCTACAGAATTTTATTATTATAAAGCATTATTAAATTATGTCCCTACATAGGAAGACTTGTAGGACAATATAAATTTCTTTTATGTACCTTGTAGTACATTGCCTAGCACACATAGGATTCAATGAATGTTGCTTAAATGAATGAATATTGAAAAGTTTATGGTGCTTTATAGATATTGAAAGTCTTATTTCAGCATAAGATATAATCTAAATAAGTATTTTATTTTAGTTACTTATTAAACATCTATTTGGAAAAGGTATGGAAATATAGATGGGGAAAAACTTTGATATTTGTCCAAACATTACATCTTGTTATATGAGTAAAATAACAACACTATCAAAAAGTAGTAGCTTGTCCCTGGCTGATGGCTCAGTGGATAACATGCCAGCCTGCGAACCCAAAGGTCTCTGGTTCGATTTCCAGTCAGGGCAAATAACCAGGTTGCAAGCCAGGTCTCCAGCCAGGTTCGTAAAGCGAGGCAAGTGAAAGGCAACCATGCATTTATGTTTCTCTCCCTCTCTTTCTCCCTCCCCCCTCCCTCCCTCCCTTCCCTCCCTCTAACAATAGTAATAATAATTTAAAAATCTAAACAAAACAAAAGAAAGAAAGAAAAAAATAGCTTGGGGGAAGGGAAAAGGCCATAAATATTCATGGACTGGGTTAACCACTTTCTGTATATTCTCATTGTTTGGCAAGAAGGGCAAGGTTAGCCAGGAAGAATCTGGCATATCAGGTAGTACATTCGATGCAATAGCAATTGGCAAAAAATGCAGATTTTTAAGGGAGAAAGAAATTTAGAATAGGATTTAATGACTGTTCCCCAATAGATGATTCATCAAAATTTATTTTCAGTATAATTATTCACGAATATGGGAATTCAACTGCAGTTTACTTCCAGTAATCAATCTATAAATTTTTTGTTAGGTCTAACCCTAATGCCTGGATCACATGCCTGAATCTGCCCCAGTGATGTAGAATGTTCATTATTCATTCATATATTCTTTCATATATGTTTATTTAATATTTATGAAATGCCTACTTATTGACATAGTAGTGCTAAGTACTGCACAACCTGGTTTCTGCTCTATCAGGAAATGAATATGGGGAGTACTGGGAGGACCCCTTTTGGTATGTCCAGAGAACATGGCATGATGTCTGAATAGTAGCTGCAGAGGTTGTGTGTAGATCATAAAGTGTGTGTTGTCTACATAAAATTTAAGTCATAATAAGGAGTTGAGACTAAATCATAAGAGAAATATGGCACCATTAGGGGTTTTCAAGCAATGGAAGAACAAGGTCACATTTGTGGTTTAGAAGGTGCACTTCATCTTCATCTATAGTCCTGAGTGGAAACTGGTGTGAGACAAGCTTGGAAGCTGGATCACTGGGACTTTTGTAGTAATTTAGGTAGAAGATACAATTTTAGTGCAAAAGTAATTTAGATAAAAGATATAGTAGGGTACACTGGTTACATATTTTAGGATCCTTTTAAAGAAAAAGAATAGAATATTTTGAATCCAAAACTAGCTATAAGGCTCTAGAAGAGGACTTAAAACTCATGAATTATTTCCTAGGTTTATGTCTAGATCCAGATAAGTGACATTGATTTCTGAACCATAGTGGTGGCAATGGGGATAAAAAGAAGTGGATGAATGAGGAAATTTAAAAGACTAGTGATTGGATGTCCAAGATGAGAAGCAGGAACTATAGAAGATAAAGATTATAGTTTCATATGGCTTGAGCAATCAACTGGGTAGATGGAGGGTCCATTCACTGGGATAGGAAACATAGGAAGAAAAGCATTATGACAAGTTTTGTACTCATGTAAGGTTGAAGTGACGTGGAAGATGGGGGTGTAAAGCTCAATATAATTGAAATTATCCTGCTTCTGATGTAGATCAATTTTGACAACTTGTTTGTTCAATGCCCTGAGGATGAAAATAGAGTCCCATTATATGTGATTCTTAAAGTAGATGTAGACTATATACTGAAGATGGCGACAGAGTAGAGAGCAGTGCTGATGGTGTTCTCGAGTACCAAAGCAGCTAGAGGACAGGATAGGGAGCGCAAGACGTCTTCAGGACCCTAGGGATTGGAACAGGCAGCATCTGGACACAGGGGAGCACAGCCCAGAGGCAGAGGAGGCCAGCAGGACAGTAGGTGAGGTGTTCCCGACCGACCGGCCGGGCGGGCCAAGGTCGGCTCTGGGCAGGGGCGGCTCTGCCCAGAGGGGTGTATTTGACTGGGGCCAGTTCCGGGCTCGCTGGTGACTGGAAGTCTCAACAGAGAAGTGCGGGCAGCGAGGGTGAACGCCGTAGGGAACCCAGAATTGAACTCTTACAGGGGAGGGACTGTGAGAAACTCACCCCGGCAACAGGAAGAGGAGGCTCCGCGCGGGGTTAGAGGTGGAGGAGAAGAGTCCTGCAGGAAGCCGGCAGCGGGGTAGCGGGAAGTGCACCAGCAGGGCGGCGAGAGGGCTGAAAACGGAGCTGCTGGGCCACCGGGGAAACAGCAGCTAGAAGCCCCTGTGAGGGGGGAGGCCCAGCCCTGCGCAACCACACACGCCCCCAGGCTCCGCGGGGAAACTCCAAGTGGCTGGAAACTCCAAGCGGGGAGCCAGCAAGCCAGGATCTAGTGGCCGGGGTAACTGACCCGCCATTGCCGGAGACAAAGGCCCACGCCTGGGAGGGGCTTATCACAGAGGCCACGTAAAGGACTCCGAGGAGAGCTGGTTGGCTTGGGGGCGTGGTGCCTGCCCTAGAAGGGCGGGACAGTGTAGGCAGACCCCTGACAGTGTTGATTGACAGGCCCGGCCTCCTCCTGGAACTGCGGGGGTGGGGCCAGTCTTCACAGGGACCAGTGAAGATGCGGGCTGCCCTGCAGAAGTGCTGGGGCCGCGTCCTGGGCAGGAAACTCCACCAGGAGTGGGAGGGGGCTCCCTGCGGGCTCCAGAACACCGGTAGCCCTAAAACCCAGCTAGGCTGCTGAAGGCCCAGCCTACCTGGGGGCGGACACTCAGAATCAGCCCTATTGCGACAATCAGAGGCCCTGCCACGCGCCAAGAATGGCTAGAATATAAACTATAGACTGTAAAGTCCTGACCAAGAAAAAGAGGCAGCATCAGGAAAGGGATTGCTGCCAATCTCAAGCGCCTGAATTATACCGAGAGCAATATGAAATATTAAGCCCCAACACATCCTTTGCAAAAGTTACTCCTCACATATTCTTAATCCCCCCCATACCTCAATCCACCTAAATACCCAAGACCCTCCCCTACTCTCGAATTAAAGTCTATTCACTCTGTGGCTATAACACATTCCCAGTCCTCAATCTAAGTATTCCTCCCTCCCCCAGCCTTTCTAAACCCATTCTTTATTCTTTTCTTCCTTCCTTTTTTTTAATTTTTTTTTAATTTTTCTTTTCCTTTTCTTCCTGGTGAAGCCTACAGGTTCTGGCTCCACCTGGACCAATCAGAAATCACAAAGGGGAAACACACAGCTAAAACGTTTCTTTATTAATATTGATTTCTCTTTGTCTTTTGACTTTCACCCATCATCCTTTTTTTTTCTTTTTTTCTTTCTTTCTTTCTTTCTCCTTTCTTTTCTCCCTGATAAAACCCACTGGTCCTAGCTCCACCGGGACCAAACAGAGACCATAAAGGGTGAACAGAAACCTAAACCTTTTCTTTATTAATATTGATTTCTCTTTCTCTTGGGACTTTCTCCCTATTTTTTTCTTTTTTTTTCCTTTTCCTCTGCTAAAAACCCTCAGGTCCAGGCTCCATCTGGATCAGTCAGGGATTATTAAGGGTGAACAGCCATCTAAACCCTTTCTTATTATTATTATCATTTTTATTTGTTTTTTCCTTTTGCAATTTTTTTTTTGTTTGTTTGGTTGGTTTGATTTGGTATTTTGTTTTTGTATTTTTTGTGTATGTTTTTGTTTTTTGGTTTTTGTTTTTGTTTCTGCTAAAAGCCCACAGGCCCAGAATACAACCACACAGCCCAAATAAAGGACACACCAAGAACAGCAAGTGGAGAAAATCTGGGAGACGGCAACATTGAACTCCACAAATCTCCTATCACAGAAGGGTGCTCAACTAAGGCAAGGAAGCAAAGCAGGTTAACCCAACAAAAGAACAAAAATAAATAAATAAAGAGCAAGCAAGAATAGACACCCAAAATGGGGAAAAAAAGAATCAGTCCATCACCAAAAGGAAAGGAAGAATCCCCAGAAAGAACACAAAATGAAACAGAGGCACCTGGAATATCAGATAAGGAATTCAAAAGAATGATGATAGAGAAGCTCAGTGAGCTCAGCCACATCAAAGAAAACTGTAAACAACTC
>PVIW01017732.1:0-13310 GCA_004026585.1 Noctilio leporinus
CATCTGCCTCCACCCATCCACTGCTTTAAAATACACTCATAAACCTTGAGTTGTGCTGAGTTAGCCCTGATAATTTCTGTGGGTGGTGTCCCTGAGGGTACTATAGCCATATACCACTGTCTGATTCTCTGAGACAGTACCTGGGTCCTGGGTCCTGGAGCTGGTGGATCTGCAGCCCTCTAGTGTAGGCTGAGAGGGAAAAGAGGTGCTCTGGATGCCTGGGTTTCCTGTTGGTTTCAGTGATAGAGACAGCAGCTCCCGGGTCCAGACCCTGACAGTGGGACACAACTGTCCTTTCAGTGCATTGACGTGAACTTTTATCAGTCTTAGACATCATGACACTGCCTTCATAGTGCTCTAAGGTCAGGGCTCAACAAATAGTACCGGGAGTGGAGGACAATGCACACCCTCAGTGGGGCCAACACATGTGGGGTTCACTGTCACCACACCAGGACAGGGGGAGACCCACTCATGGTCTGGCACACACTTGCACACATTCATAACATGGCGGAGCCTTCTGCACCCCTGAGGCAGGAGGTTTCTTCCCAAAGCTTGTCTGAAGAGTTTGAGGGTATTTGCTGCCTCTATGCTGTCCCACTGACGTCTGCCCACGGGAACTTCCAGCTGCTGGTGGCGGAGAATGCAGAGCAAGGTGCATTCACCTTCTCAGAACCTCAGAAGGACCACTAGTCAAGGCTGGACACCTATATTGTGTGGGAGAAGGTGGGTGATCTATGCATGAAGCCTGGGGATGGACTGAACAACAAATGGGCCTCCTCAGCTTCCAGAACAGGCACCCCACTCTGAAGATGATAAAGTGCAGGCCACCATGGTCAGTCACCTCCAGTCATCTCCAGTCACCAGGTTAGCTCATGGGTGATGAGGTTGCAGGGCTGTTTCAGCTCCAAGTGCAGCATCTCCATGTCCCTGCTGTCTGCCTTCAGTGTCCTCTGTTTATCCCACTTTCATCCCACTGGGCAGAGCCAGTTAGGTGAACACCCTTACCTGTGTATGAAGGATGAGGGGACAGTGGGTGGTTGCTTGGTGGCATACAAATGGAATGGCCCAGAGATGGTGGAGCAGGAGCTGTAACAGTGGTGTTTGGGGGTCCACAATCCACTTCAACCTGTGGCCAACAATTAAAAATGGCATGAGGCCTGAGTGTGCAGAGTGGCGTTGACCATTCAGTCATGGAAGGGAGGGCAGGCCAAGAGGAGGGGAGAGGAAGTGAAGGGTGAGCACGGACAGAAGTGAGGACCTGGGGAGGGCTGGAGGGGGGTAATGGCATAGGTCAAAGGTCACAGGTGCTGTAGAGAATGAGCTGAAAATAGAGGAGGTTGGGAAATTCTGGAGGTGAGTAGTGGGTGCTAAAGAGCACAGATGTTGCCCTGGGAGAGGTGGCTATACACAGGGGAGTATGGAAACCTCAAGGATGTCTACCCAGGTGACAGATATTAGGGAGAAGGTGCAACTTCCACAGATGAGAGTTAGGCCTGGAGGAGGGCAGGTGCTGGCTATCTGATGTGAGTGAGTGTGCATGTGTGAGTCAGTTGGAGGTCCAGCATCCCAGGGTGGCTGAGGGCTTCCACAGGGGGAAGAAGAAGCAGAAATTCTAGTCAGTCCCCTCCGGGTGGGCAAGGGGACGATTACAAGAGACATGTGTGTTAGATGGTGACATGACCTGGCAGTAGGTGTAGGGTAGAGGTGGAGAATGGTGCCTATGCAGCCTCCTCCCTGCCATGCTGCTGTCCTGTGCTGGCAGAATGGGCGTCCTTGTCCAGGCACACCCAAGTCTAGGCTGTTCGAAGGGATCTCTGGGGTGACATACATTCCCTTTCTTGCCCCCAGGACAGCATACTGACATTTCCTGGAGGTGCACAGAAACGCTGCATTGGAACCCCAAGAAGATTCCCCTGTGACATCATGCCTATAAAAGTTCCCTTTAGGGACCTAAAGGAGGGGCTTTTGTCTCACTGCCTTCTATGTGTTGCAGAATCCCTACACTGCTGGTGCCTCTTCCTGGCTGAGCATAGGGTTTCCAGGGTCCTGATGGGGGCCTGGACCACAGCTCATCTGTGCTGGCATCCTGCAGCTCAGGGTACCAATACATCTATTGACCCCTGCATCTGGGATCATGAATCCAGCTGGATCTGGGTCCCAGCACAGGACTCCAGGGACCCAGAGCATCTCTCAATCCTGGATGTTAACTTCCAACTGCAGCTAACAGTGTTGCCTCCTCCAGGAAGTCACCCTGACTGACCCAGACTGGTTGGGGCCAGGTAACCCATACTCCATGCTCTGCCCAGCACATCTCTTCATGGCCTCAGGTGGGCACTCCCATGGCATGTGCAGTTCCCTGATGAGTGAATGACTGAATGAGTGAAGGGTTGTGGCATTGGGAGTGGATGAAAAATATATTGTTAACCAAAAAGCATATTGTGAAGATATTCATGGAGAATCACCTCAGCCTCAGAACCCTCTATTCAGGTGGTCTTGGGACCTCTACAGTGGAGTATAGGATTCCAGGTGAGGTGTTCTGCTGGGCTTGGGCTGAACCAGACTATGTGACTTCTGGGTGGTTAAGAGGGATTCCTATGTGTAGCCTGCCTTCCTACCTGATGTCCACCCATGCTGTCTGAGGTCCCCAGAAATTCAGTCAGGATCTGGGGATTTTGTCAGGATCTAGGACTGGTGTGGGGTGCCTGTGAACCATCACGGCTCATGTCCTGACCAGGAACCCACTGTAGACTGTGGCTGTCCCTGGGTCACATCCAGGGTGAAGATGTGTGCAACTGCTTGCCAGAGGATGTGCAGATTCCCTCTGTGTTCTCAGCAACTGGCAGCTCTCCAGCAAGGGTTTCTGGATGAACAAGTGTCACTGTGGTACCATAACCACCATAGTACCACGATGACACAGGCAGGACCAGAAACCTCCTGGCCTGTTGGGGCTCAGTACCTCATTCTGTGATATCAGCCTTGAAGAAAGAGTAGGGGATTTTTTTCCCCTAGATTCATTTCCTGAGGCCTAGTGGCCCCAAGTCCCAGCTCATGTGATCAGAAGGAGTCCTATGTTTCCTGGGCACTGAGGCAGATACACACCAGGTAGGAGTGGCTGCCTGAGCCCAGGGATGAGGTGGTGGCATCTCAGTGAGGGTCTGAAAGAGGGGAAGCCCTGGGGACAGAAAAGCAGAGGCTCACAGAGGATCTTTTGGGCCTGGCCTGAGTCACTTGGTTGGGGGTGGGGCAGTATTCCCACTGTGAGAGGGTCCCATTCAGACTCTCTCCTCCACCTGGACAGGGTGTGGGCATGTCTTCACCTGGGCTCCCTCTACCCCATCAGCTGCTCCAGACTCTTCCCTGCACCCAGAAATTATGTCTATACTGGCCCTGCCCTGCTGCCTGGGTACCGGGCTAGGGGAGCTGGGACCTGTGAGATAGGACAGCACCATGAGTTTGGTGGACTATGTGTGGGATCATGGAGGTCTTGGAGATCAACACATCTTGAAATTCTCTTCACACCCCCATTCCCATGGAAAGAGGAGTAGTGAGGAGGTGGAGGGAGGCAGCCAAAACTGGGAACATGAGGAGGGTGTTTGGTTTGGGCTCCCTGGCTACGTGACAGGCCTGAAGTCAGATGCCAGGAGGGCCTTGCATGTGGCGGAATGCGTATCCTGTGTTGCCTGTCCCCAGGCCAGGGGTTGGGTTACAGGGATGGGCCTCCTGGGTTGGGGCAGAGAGGCCAGTCATGGGGAGGGGAACCAAATATAAGTGAGGAACGTGGCACCTATGGGTGCTATAGGTTCAGTCAGCATAGCTTAGAATGGTTGCAGTGGACAGTGAGGTGACAGATGGCTCTCTGAATGCAGTGCCCCTGTGTCTTCTCAGGAGATGACTATGAGATCACCAGCCTCTTGGGAAAATGTAGGCGAGGACAGGCCAAACACTGAGCACAAGCAGTGTAGCCAGGTAGTGATGGTGGGTTCTCGCATGGGCCAACTCACCATGGGAGCTACTCCAGTGTCCCACAGTGAAAGAAGCTGGGACAATATGGCCAGTGAGGGGGCAGCTCAGGGGCTGAGGACTTGATGAGGCCCTATTCAGGGTCTTGCCCCAGGCAGTGAGCAGCCCTGCTTGACAGGGTGAAGCAGGCACTTGTGCTGCTGGAATGGGGTGGGCCAGCTCCTCCCACAGGCTTTCCCTGGACACCAATCACTGTGGCTGCTGGTGAGACCTGGGCCCATGGGCTGGGCTGCTGGGCTGTCTGGAAGTGGTGCTGGACGCTGTTTCAGGGCAACCACCATGGAAGCAGCCATTCAGGGTCTTGAGTGACCTGAAGTTAAGGCTGGTTTTATGGCAACAGTTTTTCTCTGTGGTCAGTATCCATAAAGTCACCATAGTAAGAGGTGGGAGGGTCCTTGACAAAAAACTCCTGCATGAGGTGGGTTGTGGGAAGGCCCTTCCCTGCAGAGGCCCCTGGCCCTGTTGTCAGGACAGCGCATCTGCATGGGGGATATCGGGGTCTAAGTCATGGGGAGTCAGCAGGAGAAGTCCCTGTGGGGAACACTGTGGTGGCCATGCCTTTACTGTGCTTGGCCCCTGGTGGGTTTGTGTTGTGGCCGACACTGCTACAGTAGCACCATTTCATGGTGCTGTGGCCCCGTTCAAAACCCAGGCAGGGTGTCACTGCTTTGAAGGAGACAAGGCAAGAATTGTGTCCTAGGCAGGGTTTTTTGTTTGTTTGTTTGTTTGTTTTTAATTTTATTGTTGTTGTATTACATCCATCCCCTTTTTGCTCCCCTCTGTCCCCCTCCCCACCCACCCATTGCCCCCAAAGTCAATTCCACCTGTTGTCCGTGTCCATGTTTCCTTTATACTAGGTTCTTGTCTATACTGCTCCCCTTCCTTTAGGCAGGGTTTTTGGTAGGTGCTGTGACACTGTGGTCAATCCAATTACTACCACTACAACTAGTACCACAGTGACACAGACCTATCCCCAATCCCTGCACTGTGTGCTGAGCCTGAAGGAGCCAGGGATTCAGGGCAGATGATGATGAAGGCAGAGCCCAAGGGAGGTTGTGGGCAGGTTCAGGGCTATGGGCATCTTCTGACTGGTGGACAGTTGACACTATGCCCAGTTCTGTCCTGACATTTCTCTTCAGGGCACAGAGCATGTCCTACTATCGGTTTCTGCTTTGGAACGTCAACTCACTGTGATGGCCTTCTGGATAGATAAATTGCTCCCAATATGTTTATGGGGTCACCATGAGATCTTTGTACATCCCTGGACTAGCACATGACTCCCAAACAGGAATTGGCCTTTGGTGCACTGACCTATACACTCCAGGTTTGAATAGTATTTGTTGCCCTTTGGGATGTCAGAAAGGACAGCACAGCCTCTCCCCAGGTGAGCAGAAGCCTCAGACCCTGCCTGCAACCCTCCTTGGCAATGAACATCCCCATCCATCTCTGGGCACTGTCTCCTTTGAATCTGCCTGGAGTGGCACCATGACAGATGTGGAGACCACAGTGACTCACCTCCCCAGGGCCCAGCTTGTTTCTTGATGTAGCTTGAGGGCTGTCTGCTCCAGCAGGACTTGAAGCACATGCAGGGGAAGGAAATGCATGTGGAGGGAGCCCAGCTGCATGGGAGGACTGGGTGAGGCTCAGGGTCTGGGGATTCCCAAGTAATGTCAGGTGCAGAGGCATCATGGGTGTTGCTCCTCTCAGGCCCCCCCAACACTTGGCTCCATGGGCCTGTGTGCCTTTCAGCATGGAAGCAGGACACTGACTACCCGAGGACCCACTTCCTACTGAGCCCTTGGGACTCTAGGTCTGAGTGCTGCATGACTCTCCTTAGGCTGCCCAGTGGCTTGTGGATATGCAGTCTTGTGGCCACCATACCTGTGCACCACTGTCTGACACCCTGTGACAAGAACTGGGATCTGGGGCTTAGAGGGTGCCCATTAGTACCTGGGGCAGATCTGTAGTCCTGGATGTTGGCTAAGAGGGGAGAAGAGGTGCTCCAGACTCGTGGAGGCCCTGTGCAGAGACCCCAGGGAAGCTAGGCAGCCTGGATATTGAGATTCCTGTTCTGTACTCAGGGCTTCAAGTCACATCCATCAGTGGGACAGGACAGTAGGGGTCAGGCCAGTCTGGTGAGATTGCTTGCAGGGTTCTGGGTGAGCTTGGGCTCGGGTGGGCATCTAATTTGTATCTGATGTCCAAGGGTTAGGCTGTCCAGGTGATTAAACATTGTAGGTCCCATGAGGGACCCTCTGCAGTTTACATAGGTGGCTGGGATACACCGAGGGACAGCTTGTGGCACTTATGCCTGGGGGAAGCTTTAGGTGGCACTTTACACCTGCATCAGAGGACAGGATTGAGGCAGCAGCTGGGGAGGAGGGAGGCATAGGGCAGGACAGGAAGGTCTCTATTCCCCAGGGTAACTGCCATTATCTCCTGCCACTGAGGGCCAGGACATGGGCTTCTACATGGGCACTGGAGCCTGACCCAGGCTGTCTGATTGGAAAGGAGTTACATGAGGTTTGTGCCATGTCTGTTTGTGACTTAGTTGGCATGTCCACAAGTGCTATTCACACTCTCTCCTGCCTGAAGCTGCCCTCCCAGGAAGGTCCATCCCTTGGGGCAGCCCCTGGGATGGAAACCTAGATGTGGACAGTGTCTGACATGAGACAGTGAGAGTGCAGAGGGTATGCAGCCAGAGTGGGGACAGTCCTGGGCTGAGGACAGGGTGAGGCCCTGGCCTTCCCCTCAGGAACTCAAGGTCCTTCTGCAGGTACTGGGCAACCCAGCCTGACTGTGTGAAGCAGGCAGTCTGTGCTGCTGGATTGGGGTGGGCCAGCTCCTCCCAGGGGTTTTCCCTGGAAGCCAGTCTCTGTGTTGTGTTTCCTCTTGCTGTGGGAGGCACAAGGCAGGCAAGAAGCTGCACAACCCCAATTCTGGTTAGTGGCTCTTAGAGCCCCTCAGGGCCGCCAGGACAGAGTTCAGGACAGGCCCAGCTCTGCCCTGTCAGCCTCCTTCAGGGCAGAATTTTGGGGTCCTGCCTGTTGGGAAGTTGGTCTTAGACTGCCTGCCAGAGTTCCTCTGAAGTCCCTGATCCCTGTTGGTGTTGAGCGCTGGGCTCTGGCATGTATGCATGGTGTCACTGAAGCCACCACAGAGCCCTCAGAGGACCTGGCTGCAGTTGGGATTGGCACCCAAGTGCTGAGCTGCTGGGCTGTCTGGACGAGACCCTGGAAGTTCATTCAGGGCAACCACCTTGGTAGCAGCCTTTCGGGGCCTTGAGTGACGTGAGTTAAGGCTGGATTCCTGGCACCAGGCCTGTCACTATGGCTGGTATAGATAAAATCTCAATCCTTATCAACATAGTAAAAGTAACATGGTGGGAGGGCCCTTGGCAAAAAGCTCCTGCATTTGGTGGGGGGTGGGAGGGCCCTTTCCTGTGTAGATCCCTGGCCCAAGAGTCAGGAGGGCCCATCTACATGGGGCACATCTAGATCACAGTCACACAGTCTCAGCGAGTCAGCAGGAAATATAGGGGTGGGGGACACTGTGGGGGCCAGGACTTTGCTTTGCCTGGCCCCTGGTGTATTTTTGTTGTGGGCGTCACTGCTGTGGTATCACCATCCCATGGTGCTGTTGCCCCATTCAAAATCCAGGGAGGGTGTCACTGCTTTGCTGAGGAGAGTGCCAGTCTTGTGTTCCAGACAGCATTTTTGATAGGTGCTGTGACATTTTGGCCCTGAAAACTACTAGTACCCTAGTAGTATCACAGTGACACAGACCTATATCCAATCCCCTGTACTGTGTGCTGGGTCTGAGGGAGCCCATGATTCAGGGCTGAGTGGGGAGGGAGGCAGAGGCCCAGGGAGGCTGTGGGCAGGTTCACGGCTGTGGGTCTCACCCACTGGTGGGCAGTTGGCGCTATGCCCAGTTCTGTCCTGAGGCTCTTCTCCAGGTCATGGACACCTTGTCCTACTGTCTGTTTTTACTTGGGATCCCCACCTCATTGGGTTGGCCTTCTGGGTAAATTGATCCCCATATGTGTAGGGGGCCATTGTGGGATCTCCAGACCTCCCTGGGCAAGCACATGACCCCTAAATGGGAATTGGCTCTTGGTGCACTGACCTTTACACTGAGATTTGAACAGTGTGTGTTGGCCTTCAGGATGTCAGAAAAGACAGCACAGCTTGTACCCACATGAGGAGCAGCCTTGGACCCTGCCTCCAACTCCTCCCTGACCATGCACATCCCCATCCACCTCTGGGCACTGTCTTCTCTGAACCTGCCTGGAGTGGCACCATGACAGAAGTGGAGACCACAGTGACTCACCTCCCCAGGGCCCAGCTTGTTTCCTGTGGCAGCTTGAGGGCTGTCTGCTCCAGCAGGTGCAGGGAGCCCAGCTGCATGGGACGACTGGGTGAGGTTCAGAGGCAGGTGAGGCCCAGGTGATGCCACGTGCAAGGGCATCATGGGGGCAGCTGTTCCGGGGCTCCACCACCCCTCATGATCCACTGGGCCTCGGTGCTTTTCAGCATGGAAGAAGGGCCCTGCCTTTCTGAGGAACCCCTTCCCCCTGATCCCTTGGGACTCCAGCTCTAAGCACTGCCTTACTCTCTTTAGGCCCCTCAGTGGCTTGTGGATATGCAGTCCCTGTGATGTGGGTGATTGGTTTTCATCAGTTTTCAAAGTTCTACCTTTGTCTCTGGGATCTTCCTCTTTCCCTGGCAGGCCCCCACACAGGGGAAACTCATCTGCCTACACCAGTCCAATACCATGAATTACAGTCATAAAACTTGAGTTGTGCTTAGTTGGCCCTAATTGCTGCTGTGAGTGGTGTCACTGTGGGCACCATACCTGTATACCACTGTCTGAGACCTTGTGACAGTACCTGGGTGCTCAGTCCTAGAGCTTGGTGGATCTCAGCCCTCTGATGTAGGCTGGGAGGGGAGAAGAGGTGTTCTGGATGCCTGGATTCCCTGTTGGTTTCAGTGACAGAGACAGCAGCTCCTGGGTCCAGATTCTGACAGTGGGACACAACTGTCTTTTCAGCCCTGAGACCTGAACTTTCATCAGTCTCAGAGGTCATGTCACTGCCTTCATAATACTCTAAGTTCAGGCCTCAACCAGTAGTACTGGGAGAAGGGGGCAGTGCAGACCCTCAGTGGGGCCAAGGGTGGTTGGGTTCACTGTCACCACGCCAGGACAGGGGGAGGCCCAATCATGGCCTGTCACACACTTGCACACATTTACCACATGGCCAAGCCTTCTGCACCCCCGAGGCAGAAAGTTTCCTCCCAAAGCTTGTCTGAAGAATTTGAGGGTATTTGCTGTCTCTATGGCTTCCCACTGATGTCTGTCACTGGGAACTTCCAGTTGCTGGTGGCGGAGGATGCAGAGCAAGGTGCACTCCGATTCTCAGAACCTCTGAAGGACCACTGGCCAAGGCTGGACACCTATATTGTGTGGGAGAAGGTGGACGATCTACGCATGAAGCCTGGGGATGGATTGAACAGCAAATGGGCTCCCTAGGCTTCCAGAACAGACACCCACTCTTTAGATGATGATGTGATAAGGTCACCATGGTCACCTTATCCCCTAGGATTAGCTCTCTGGTGATGAGACTGCAGGGCCGGGCAGGACCCTGATAAGTGAGTGAGTGAATGAAGGAATGTTTATGGTATTGGGAATAAAGGAATATATTATTAACCAAAAGAACAAATTGCAGAGACATTCATGCTGTTGGGTCTGCATGAAGGTGAAGGTGAAGGTGAAGGGTCATGGTTGCTGGGCCCTGTCCCTGGGACTGGTATCAGGGCTTATTGCTCACTCTCAGGTCAGCTCTATCTAGGGTCCCCAAAGCCATGTCAGGGAGTGAGGACATGATGCAGCCTTCCACTAACCTACCCCACCTCCAGCCCTTACCGTAGAGTGGGACATGCAGGGGCATCCGATTGGGCTTGTTTGTGGAAACTGTGATGACAGTATGTCCTGAGAGCTGGCTCCACTCTCTGACCTCTTGCATGGAAGCTGACCTCTCAGTAACTTCTGGATAAGCAGTCCCTGTGACCATGAGTGATTGGTTGTTATTAGGCGACCAAGCTCTGGCCTGTTTTGTGGGATTTCCCTCTTTCCCTCTGCAGGCCTTCTTCAGTCAGGCATGGCCCCCACATTGGGGAAGGGAATTTGCCTCAACTAGTCCATGGATTTTAAAATACCTTCACAAAACTTGAGTTGTGCTGAGTTGGCCCTGATGGCTGCTGTGGGTAGTGTCACTGTGGCCACCAGACCCGTATTCCACATTCTGATGCTCTGTGACAGTATCTGGGCCCTGCTGCATGGAGGGTGCCCAGTAGTGCTGAGGCAGATTTGAAGCCCCCTGGTGTGGGCTGGGAGGGGAGAGAGGTGCTCTGGACCTGAATGCCAGGCTTTTTGATAGGCACTGGGAGATTGTAGCCATAACAACCATAAGCACTATACTAACAGTTATATCACAGTGACACAAACCTATCTCCAATCCCCTGCATTGTGTGCAGGGCCTGAGGGAGTTAGTGATTCAGAGCTGAGTGAGTGAGGGGGAGGCAGAGCCCCTGGAGGCTGTGGGCAAGTTCAGGGCTGTGGGCCTCTTCCAGCTGGTGGACTGTTGGCATTATGCCCAGTACTATCCTGAGGTTGTCTGGCAGAGTATGTCCAGTTTGGCCTACAGTTTGTTTCCATTTTGAAACCAACCTCTCTGTCATGGCCTCCTGGGTTGACTTGGGGCTGCTCAATATCCTACAGAGGGGCATCCTTGGGCCCTCTGCAGTGTGGAGTGGGCTCAGGTGAAGGTGTTCCACTGGGCTGGACTGAATGAACCTATGTGGCTTCAGGGTGGCCATGAGAACTTCCTACGGGTAGCCTGCCCTCCTACCTGATCTCCACACAAGCTGTCTGAGGTCCCTAACAATTCTGTCAGAATCTGGGGATTTTATCAAGATATGGGGCAGGTGTGGGGTCCCTGTGGACAACCCTGGCCCATGTCATGACCTGGGTCACACCCAATATGAAGTTGTGCTGCATCTGCTTTCCAGAGGGTGTGCAGATCCCCATTGTGGGCTCAGCTGCTGGCAGCTCTCCAGCAAGGGTTTCTGGTTGGGCACGTGTCACTGTGGTATATCCACTACCACTACTATAATACCACAGTGACACAGGCAGGGCCAGAAACGTCCTGGCCTGTTAGGGGCTCAGCATCTGGTTCTCTGCTCTTTGGCTTTGAAGGAAGATTAGAGTTTTTCCTTGCTAGATTCATTTCCTTAGTTCTGGTGACCCCAGTTTCCAGTGCAGTTGGCCACAAGTAACGCCGAGTTACCTGGGTTCTGAGGCAGAAACACACCAGGTAAGACGTAAGGAGGGACCTCTTGAGTCCAGTGTTGAGGTGCTGGCATCACAGCAAGGGGAGGAGCATAGAGGTGGACCCCTGGAGACAGAAGATTTTCTGAGTCTGCCCTGAACCACTGGGGTATATTACCACTCTGAGAGGGTCCCACTCAGAATCTTAACTCAGCTCCAGATAGTCTTCACACCACCTTTCAAATGAGAAGAGGAGTGAGCAGGTGGAGGGAGGAGGCCAAAACTGTGATCCAGGTGAGGGTATTTGGGTCGGGCTCCCTTGCCATAGAGAAAGGTCTGAGTTCAGATGCCAGGAGGACCTTCCATGTGGCAGAAGGTCTGTCCTGTTGCCTGGTCTCTGGACACAGGGTGGGCTAAAAGGTGGGGTCTTATGAAGTAGGTCTGGGTAGCAAGGCATGGGGAGGTGAGCCAGCTCTGGGTGGGAGGGGTGGGACTTCTGGGTGTCACCCCTACGTCAACATAGCCTAGCATTCTTGCAATGGACACAGGCCAGTTGGCAGGTGGCTCTCTGACTACAGTTTCCCTGTGTCTGCTCAAGAGCTGACTGTGAGGTCTCCAGCCTCTTGGGAGGACAGCAGGAGAGGACAGGTCCAGCCCTGGGCTACAGGCAGCATGGCCCGACACAGACAGTTCATATTGAGCACAGGCCAATCAATGTGGGGGATACTCCATTCACCTAAAGTGACAGAGGCTGGAACAATATGTCATATGTTCTGTGGCCAGTGTGGAAGGACACAGATCACAGCTGCTCATCTAGTTTGTTTGGGGTGAACCTCTCCGGCCATTCTCAAGGAAATAACCAAGCTAGGGGCTGACTCAGGAAGCTGAGCGTCACACAGAGATGAGGTGTGGGGCTCAATAGAGAGAACCATAGGTACCCTGGAGTCCTGAGAGTCACTTGAAGATCCATCTTCATGAGTGGTTCCAGGGGACAGGTCCAGGTGAGGTGCAGCGGCTTGCTATGTAGGTAAAGGGATCTGGGATGCCTACCTAGAATTCCAGCATCTGCCTTTGCTGGTTAAATGGGCCTTCTTCTGCCTATGTGTCTCCACTGTGAAGGTTGGCCTGGCAGCTGGATATAGGGTCAATTTGCAGGAGGTTAGAGACCAGCACTGTCCTTGGGCTCCCTCATAGACAAGAGCTGGACACTCTCTGAGCCTGACTCCAGCTCTGACACTTGAAGGCCCTGCCACCTCAACCTTCCCCTGCATGAGCCAACAGGGGCCTCCTGATTTCTTCAGGCCCTATCCCAGCAAGGCCCTTCTAACACCCTGTAGACTGCCTCTCCACAACAGCTTATAGTGTTCCTTTCAACATTTAGGCCCAGTCTGCTGTGGACCACTCTAAAGCACAGAGCCCATTTTGGAGAGGCCATCTCTCCAGGTCTAGAGACCATGACTTCAGAATCCCAACTCAAGGGGGTGAGTTTCTAGGCCTGGGGTTAAGGAGATCTCAAGGGTGCTAAAGTCACTGGGGGGCAGTATTGAGGAAGCACTGATTCCTGCTTTGGAAGGTGTCACTGTTGGTGCCTTATCCCCAAACCACCATCCACACCCTGTGACAAGGATTGAGCCTGGGCCTGGAGGGTGCCTAGTAGAATCTGAAGCAGATCTATTGCACCCTGGTGTTGTCTGGGAGGGGAGAAGAGATGTTCCAGACCCCTAGATGCCCTATGCAGAGAGCCTCGGGAAGCTGGATGTGCGTGACATTGAGTCCTGTTCTGTACTCTGGGGGTTCAAGTCACTTCCTATCAGTGGGGACAGTGCAGTGGGAGTCCGTTCTGGCTGGGTAGAATTCCTGCAGGTGTCTGGGTGACCTCAGGCTCAATTGGGCAATTGGTCTGTCTCTGATGTCTGGGGTTTGGGGTCCCCAGGTCATTAAATGTTGTAGGCTGCCCATGG
>PVIW01017734.1:0-13307 GCA_004026585.1 Noctilio leporinus
GAAGGCCTATTCCTTGTATTCATATACTTGGTTCTGTTTTGCTTGTTGTTAGTTTTGTTCATTATTGTCCCGTAATGGGTGAGATCATATGATATTTGTCCTTCACTGACTGGCTTATTTCACTAAGCATAATACTCTCCAGTTCCATCCATGTTGTTGCAAAGGGTACAAGTTCCTTCTTTCTTTCTGCTACATAGAACTCCATTGTGTAAATGTACCAAAATAGTTCACGTTTTTCAATGCAACAGATGTTGCCGACCCATCCATACCCAGCTTATTTGCTCTGAACTCTTAAGACTTCTGGGCCCTGTGAGAGTGGTAGAAAGTGTTTGTGTGTAAGGTGGCTGCTTCTGCCTGTGTGGGGCCAGGAGGGAAGGAAGGGGCTCAGGCTGGAATGGGAAGGATTTCATGGGGGTTGGTAGGTAATACAATGGAGTGCAGAGGGATGTGAATGTATCATTCTCTGAAGACCCTGAATTAAGAGTCGTACCTCCAGAAGAGTATGAACGGAGGCTTCCCTGGACCAGAGAACTGCCCCATAGATACATTCTGAGCTCTCTGATCCCTGGGCATTTTGGAATTCTGAGCAGAAATTTTCTTTTAACTTCATATGCCTATGTCACCTCTGTGTCTTGTGAAACCCTTTTGGTCTGAAAAAAGAGGGAAAGAGCCCTGGTTGGTGTGGCTCAGTGGATTGGCGCCGGTGTGTGAACCCAAAGGTCACTGGTTTGATTCCCAGTCAGGGCACATAACCAGATTGCTAGCCAGGTGTCTTGCCAGGTCCTTAGCTTGAGGCAGGTGAAAGGCAACCATACGTTGATGCTTCTCTCCCTTTCTTCCTCCCTCCCTGTCCTTCTCTCTGAAAATAATAAGATCCTTAAAACAAAACAAAGCAAAACAAAAGAGGGAAACAGTGGCTGGATCAAGAGCAGAGGAAGGGGAGAAAGGTATGAATGAGCTTGGAAAAGGGTTGGCTAGAGATTGGGTCCAAGCCCAGCACAAAGGCTCTGGTGCTATCTGTGCCCCGAAATGGCAGCCAGCAGAAACTCAAGCACAGAGACAGCTGGTTCCCTGTGCTTTCTCCCTCAGTCAAGTTTGCACAGCTTCCAGCCCTGCCTGCTAGTCGGGCTATCAGCGCATTGCCCAAGAAAAAATTACTTTGTATTCTGAGGCTCTGTAACTTTCAAGCAGGCTGTTTCTCTCATGCTGGGACACAGTACCGCCTCCCTCTTCTATCTTTTCTTTGATTTCACATTGTACTTGCTTTAGGGCAGTCCAGGGGACAAAGCCCCTTGTGTGTGACTCCCTCCTCCCTCTCCCCTTCTGTGGGTACTCCCTGCCCCCATCTATCTGTGACACACTCAGAGCAGACCACAGAGATGCTATCTGGGGTTGACATTCCAAGGACTGGACTGGGGAATTGCAGATATTTCTGACTAAAACCAGCAGGGCTAATCTGAGCACAAGTTGCTACAATACTGAAGGAAATAACAATTTGCTGGTTTCTCTCACTCCCCAGGTCCAAAAAAGAAAACTGTTCACAGGGGGGAAAAAAAGAAACAAAGAAGAAAAGGGAAAGGAAGATACAGCCAGTTGAATGTGTAGGTTTGGACCCTGTTCTGCCTGCAGGCCAACTGCCATTGCAATCTGCTTGCTGCACACAGGGCTACACCCAGCTTTATCCCCCTCTGGCTTCCTGGGCAGGTGTACATTTTAGAAATCACTGGGGAAACCCTTAGAGGATTCATACCTACAAGATCCCTGAGATTGGGGTTATCCTCTTCCAGGTCCAGATTAGCCATGGCTCAAGAGTTGCACAAACAGGGAGGAATGCTCAGGCAGCAGTGCAGTGAAAGAGGAGCCCTGTATCCCTGTAGTTTAGAGCTTTTGAAACCTTTAGTCATGCTGTCTTGTCATTTTTAGGCAACTTTGCCTCTGAGTACTGACTAGGTCATATGAGGCTGAGTGTTAGGCTGAACAAGGTTGGTAAAGAACAAAGGGAAGGGAGCACCTGTAACAAAGGACACAGGTACAGAAACCCAACATTCTTTGGAAACTCTAGGAACCTGAAACTCATCCCATGAATTTCAGATAATCACCATCATAATGATGAGTGGACTGTGAGACTAATGTGGAGTGCTGGGGACCAGCTCTCCCAGGTCAGTCCTGTGTTGTCATTGCAGCTTCGTTTGTGTCTGCCATTGTCTGAGGTCTGGGACATCCGTTGCATTATAGCCATTCTCAGCTCCTAGAAAGTTCTGACCACAGCTTGCCCAAGGCCTGGCTGCTTTCAGGAATGACTACTTCACATCTGTATGGGGATTTGTGTGTGTGTGTGTGTGTGTGTGTGTGTGTGTAACAGGCCACAGATTGGTAATGTAGGTATCCATATGGAGACCAGTTTGGCAGAGTTTTTCTGGATCTCCATGATTCTGGCAACATTTACCCAAAATTGGGGTTTTCGTCCAGGTGCCATATTACTTCCCTCTGAAAGAAACCTGTTCTTCTTTTCTCAATTCAGTTCATTTAGAGAGAACTGGGCCTTAACATGTGTCTAAGAGTTCATCGGGAAGGTGGTATTTTTTTCTTGCATTCATTCAGCAAGGATTTATGCCTGATTCTGAATGCCAAGGACCATGAATGTATTAGGATTACAAAAATGGAGTCTCTGACTTCAAGAAAGATACAATTTAATGTAGGAGATACACAGAGAAATAATTAGCTGTGATAGAAGGCTGAATAGAACAAGGACTCAATAGCAGCATTGAAATGATCTCTTCTTGGAGATTCAATCCACTGCTATCTGAGTCTAGACTGAGCTTCTGGGTACCTGAGAAGTGTGGCTATTGTCCTCCAGCTCTTCTGAACTAACTAAATATCACCATTTAATTCCTTCCTCTGAATGACTGCTGTCTCCCTCCTACCAAGAATGCCTTGATGTGGTCTTCTTTCAACCAAGTGATAATAATGATCATTTCTCAATGTGGCCCCGTGCTTCACAAATATCTTTATGCCTTGCAGAAGTCACTGTATTAATGAGTGGGAGAACCAGGAGTTATACCTTAGTAGGTCTAATTTTTAAGTGTTCTTGCTCCTATATCATCTTGCTTCTATGTAAATGTTAGAGTTGCATTTAACTACTCAAAGACATTTTGGAACGAGATGGGCTATAAATAGTTTTTTAAAAAATCTTTTCAGTCCTTATAATGATCTTATGTGTTAGGTCATGATAAATTCTTGAAAGCATAGAGACTTTGTTTAAAATTGAGTGATACCAGACAATTCTATAGTGCTTTAAAATTTCCTAAAGAGTGTGCATCTGCATTATATCATTTCATTCAGTTAACTGTTAACATATGCAGTCAGATGACACCAACATTGATAACCCCAAATATATCATCTATTCAAGTAACATTGAATAATGGCTAGCTCATCTACATGTTTTGCATATATGAATTTATGATAACCTGTGAAGAGTCATAGTTGTGATTACCATTTCAAAGATGAACAAACTAAGGGTTACATAACTTTCCATGGATCACAGAACCAGTAAATTCAGAGTTGGAATTTGGACTCAGGCAGTCTGTCTTTTGTGTACTATGTTGTACTGAGGAGAACTCCTTCAACTATTTTTTGAGTCGGGCTTCCAGCTATAATTGGTCAGCTTTTTATCCCAGCTCCCAGCTAGCCAAAGATCCAAAGCTTATATGTTTGACTTATTTCTTAGAGATTTCCAAGGGCAAGATGTGCTATAAGTCTTGAGTGGTAACCAGGTGCTTCAGGCAAAAAAGGTTAGACATAAAATTGTGTAAGATCATGGCATTTTGGGGGATTGGTATTCAGTAAGACTGGCTGTGGATGCAAAGGCTAGGATAATGTAGATGATTGTGAACAATAACTCAGAACCACTTTGGGCATTATATTGGAGGTTAAGGAATTATCAGGTTACACTTAAAGTGATGGGGAATCACTACATGATTTTGAGGTGATTGGCACAACCAGGTTTGTCCTTTGTTATTCTGTATCGGAATAAGAAAATTATTCCTGTGTCAGTATGGAAGATGAAATAGAGAAAGAAATATCTGGCTATCAATGGGAGACTTTTGCAATGGTTCAAACAAGAGATGATAAGATTAGTCCTGGCTCATGTGGCTCACTGGATTGAGCACTGGCCTATGGAATCAAAGGGTCCCAAGTTTGGTTCCCAGTCAGGGCACATGCCTGGGTTGTGGACCAGGTCCCCAGTTTGGGGCATGAAAAAACAAATCAATGTTTCTCTCCCTCTCTTTCTTTCTCACTACCCCTCTTCCTAAAAGAAAGAAAGAAAGGAAGAAAATATTTTTAAAAAGAGAGATGATAAGATTAACAGACACATAAATCAATGGTACAGAATACAGAGCCCAGAAATAAACCAAAGTCTCTATAGTCAATTGATAAAATAGAGTACAAATAACCTCTTCAATAAATGGTGTTGGGAGATCTGGACAGGTACATGCAAAAAAAAAAAAAAGAAAAAAAAAAAAGAAAAGAAATTATACCACCAACTTACAGCATACACCAGAATAAATTCAAGATGGATAAATGACTTAAATATAAATTGTGACACCAAAAAGTCCTAGAGGAAAACATAGACAGTAAAATTTTAGATATCCCATGAGTAATGTTTTCACCAATATATCTCCTAGGGCCAGGGATATAAAGGAAAGAACAAACAAATGGGACTATATCAAATTAAAAAGCTTCTGCATAGCTAAAGAAAACATCATCAAAATGAAAAGGGAACCAATCATATGGGAAAACATATTTGCCAATAATACCTTGGGCAAGGGTTTGATCTTTAAAATATATAAAGAACTCACATGACTCAACACCAGGAAGACAAACAATCTAACTTAAAAATGGGCAAACCCCTGAACAGACACTTCTCCAAGGAGGACATACAGAAGGCCCATAGACATATGAAAGAATGCTCAATATCACTAACTATCACAGAGGTGCAAATTAAAACCACAATGAGATACCACCTCACACCTGTCGGAATGGCCATCATCAACAAATCAACAAACAGCAAGTGCTGGTAAGGACAGGAAGAAAAGGGAACCTTAGAGTATTGTTGGTGGGAATGCAGACTATTGTACCCATTGTGGAAAACAGTATGAAATTTCCTCAACTAAACATGGAACTGCCTTTTGATCCAGTGATTCCACTGCTGGGATTATACTCAAAGAATCCTGAAACACCAATTCAAAAGAAACTACGTACCCTTTATGTTGTAAATAGCAGCACTGTTTACAATAGCCAAGTGCTAGAAACAGCCTAAATGTCCGTCAGTAAATGAGTGGATCAAAAAACTGTGGTACATTTACAGTGGAATACTATGCAACAGAAAGAAGGAAGTCCTATTCTTTGCAACAGCATGGATGGAACTGGAGAGCATTATGCTTAGTAAAATGAGCCAGGTGGTGAAAGACAAATACCATATGATCTCACCAATAAGAGGAACCTAATAAACAAAATAAACAAATGAGCAAAATAGAACCAGAGACATGGAAACAAGGAACAGTCTGACAGTTACTAGATGGGAGGGAAGAAAATGGGGAAAGAAGGAGAAGAATCTAGTCATGAAACTAGTATAAATGACCCATGGACATGAACAGCAGGGTGGGGATTGACTATGGAAGTGGGTAGGGCAGTGGAAAGCAACAGGGGAAAATTGGGACAACTATAATAGAACAACAATAAAAAAATAAAAGAAAAGATGATATAGAATTAAATTTACTTATTTGAAAAAAGTAAGAAAGGATTACCAAGCAAATGCAAAATATAATCAAAATGTTTGAAAATAAGAAATTTTATATAAAAAATTCAATATATAACATGGAGAAGTCTATAAAGTATGAGACAGGCAGAAAAGTCCAAAAGGTATACAACAGAATATCAATAGTGATTATCTTTGGAAATTTGAATTTTAAGTTTTTGCATTTTGTATACTTCTTGCTTACCTGTAGTCCCCAATCTTCTGTAGAAACCATGTATTACTTGAGCAATTTTACTTTATTTATTTAAAAGATTTTATTTCTTTATTCTTAGAGGTGAAGGGAGGGAGATAGAGAGGGAGAGAAACATCAATGTATGGTTGGCTTTCACCTGCCTACATCTATGGAGCTGGCTGGAGACCTGGCTTGCAACCTGGTTATGTGCCCTGGCTGGGAATCGATCCAGCGACCTTTGGGTTCACAGGCTGTTGCCATTCCACTGAGCCACCAGCCAGGGCCTACTTGTGCAATTTTAAGATGTAACTTAAAATCAGAAGGTTTGGGTGGGTGATCAAGATTATTTTTACAAAAGAAATAGGTCTGAAGATTAGAAGGAGGTGGGTACTGAAGATGAAGAATTGAGGATGGATGAAATCAACCAGGAAGAGCAGGCAGAGAAGCAAGAACTGAATCCCAGAGAGTACCAATCTTTACAGAGTTTATTAAGGGGAGTCAGTGAAGCGGCCTGATGGGAATGGTGGAGAAATGATAGTAGTACAAGAACAAGCAGTGTCCTGTTACATGAATCAAAGTAGGAGGAATATCTTAAAGAAGTGATCAATTGTGTCGTATGTAACAAAGAAGTCGGGCTGAAGAGCAGTTACTGGGCATAGGATGTTAGTGAGGAATGTTTTAGGAGAGTTTAGGATGCCAAAGCTCTGCACTGGGTGGTGTGTGCACAGGGAGGAACTGGAGATTGTATGTGCAGACTACTCTTTGATAGGGAGATGAGAGCACAGTTGAGTTCAGGGAAGCAGAGCTGAGTAATGAGATATTTTTAATGGAAGGAAACTTGAGTGTTATTTTAGGCTTAGTTTTAAAGGAGCTGTTACTAGAGAAGAAATTGAAGAGATGAAGAAAAGTGGGAAAGATTAATTGGACAAGATCTGAAGACAATAGGAGAGAGGAAAAAAAAGAGCATTTGTGGAAGAATTGGCCAGGCTGATGAAGAGGTTTGTCCTAGAAACGAGGGAGATCATCTCTTTTTTGCGGGGAGGAGGGAAGGTATGCTGGATGCTGGCCTGAGCTGCCCACATCTGCTCTTCAGGACTATAGGATTTACCTTCATTGCTGGGCATTCTTCACTCTTCAGAATTGTCTCAGTTGCAAATGGTTGCCTCAAGCAAGGCCTCACCCTTTCCTGGGATATCTGATATCCAAATACTGGTTAACTCCAGATAGGAAGGTCCAGCTCTGTCCTTCTAATAAGACAATTCAGAGAGCCATTCCAGCTCCAGAGCTCTCTGCAGGGCTGGCTGAGACCTCACTGTGCTGGTTTCATAGCCCAATTTGATTGCTTCCCTTGCCACACAGGTACTGCTCCTGAGAGCACCCTGTAGTAAATTTACTGAATGTAAACCTCCTTCTCAGAGACTGCTTCTCAGGGAACCCACTCCAAGACAGAAAGTGTGAACTTAGGTGGGGATAATATAAATATAATTTGGGAAGAAAGATTTCATATCTGTTATTTCTAATTTCTTCTATAAAATTGAATGCAAAGCCATTTTGTAGGAGTAGGGATCACATGCTATTCATCACAATGTTGTAGTGTTACAGGAAAAGTTAAAAAGAACTTAAATGTTCAGCAATAAGAAAATGGCTAAGTAAATTCTGATATATCAACATAGAAAATTGTGATTTAGTAGGAATAAGGAGACTCAAATCTAGAGAAGAGGCTTGAAAATGGTTTAGAATGGAAACAGGAGACGGAGCTTACTGGAGCCTGGTAAAGGAATACCAAGTAGCCTGGTCGTCCCAGTTAGCTAGTCATGTGCTTGTCACCAATAATTTTAACATGGAGGCAGTGATGAAGAAGACAAAACTAAAGTTCAAGAGAGTAGTGTAGTTGTAGTGGTTCAGAGACTCCACTTTGGATGCAATAGCTCGGGTTCAAATCTTGGCACTACCACTTAAGAATTAAGGGCAGGGCTGGCTTTCTGGGTGTGTGACAAGTGCCTTAGACAGAGTGAAAGGTCCTGTACTTGGTTAAAAGCTCTGTTGACACCATTTTGAAATTCTAATAATTGTATATTTGAACGTGTTTTGATATATCTAGTGGGATAAGGGAGCATGCATGCAAGCAGAGAAAATATGTACCTGTGTCTGATCCTCAATCCTTGCTGTCTCATTTGTATATAGCTTTCAGGAAGCTATGCAGCTGCCATAATGTGCTTAATTTGTGCTCTGAGTCTTGCTGAACTCTCAGGCATTGTAGAGCCACCACATTCTGTGCTCCTATTTCCTATCAATATATCTATAACTGAGTGAGTGGGGCAGTGACAGCCCCAATCAAGTCACGCTTTCCTTTCAACCAGAACTGGCTTTGAACACAGAAAAAAAAAAGACAGTGGCATTCTAAGAAACACATACAAGAAAAATAAGGAACCCTATCATATCCTTTCTTACTGGTTTTGCATTCCTATATTAGCCAACAACTAATGCTGAAAATCATGACCTACAAGAAAGGAAGAAATATGGCACCATATAGTTCTCTTTCCTTTTGGTCTTTTCTTGCTCACCAGTATGTTGAAGATAAAGAACGTTACTAGAATGTGGGCATATCAAGAAGTGAAATAAAAACAGCTAGTTTTGTGTAGTGTTTCCACTGTTCTGGTAAAAAAAAAAAAATTCAAATGCATGTGCAAGCTATGAAGTACCAGTAGTTCTGCATACAAGTTAAATGCTCATTATATTTGCATTTAAGTATGGCATTGAACACTATAAAGATGAACAGTAAAACATGCTAATAATTACAAATTTTAACTTTGCTTAGAAAGGAAAAAGCTTTATATACTAGTACTTCAAGAGCATTTTCCCCCTGATTTTTGAACAAGAGACCTGCATTTTGATTTTGCCCTGGGCCCTGCATGTTGTATAGTCAGTTCTGGCTGGGAAGCCTTGCATTAGTTATTCAGCTTCATTTTCTTCATGTGTAAATTGGTGACAATGAGGAAGAAAATTAATATATAGAAAGGGCTTTCAATAGGGTTCAGCACAAATAATGGCATGTGTTTGCCATTCTTACGTGGCAAATAATTATATGGCTGAATCTGGGGAAAAAGGAAGGAAAGTCAGAAAGACTGGTTGAGAGAAGATGGGAGGAATAGAGGCTGGAGGTCTTGAGGAAGGTAATGAACAGCTCTAAAGGAGCTGTATATTAAGAAAAGATAAGAAGTCATGTTTGGAGAGTAGGCTTTTTGAACTTGAGAGGGGCAATGGAGCAGCTGTAGGTGATGACAAGTTCTAAGATGTTGCTATAGAAGTGGGTCACTTAACTGGAATGGAGTTTAAATGTCTTGAAGTAAAGGAAATCAAGAAACTTGGAGTTTATTAGATGAGTCATTCACTTGAAGACTGAAGACATTTAGGATGATGACAGAGATTCAGGTGGGAGAAAGTGTATGAGCCAAGGGTCAAAGATCTTTAGGAGTCTGTGAAAGTGACTGAGGTCTGTAAATAGCTGCAGTGAGACTGGGAAGAAGGTAGCCCAGCTGGGTGTGTTCAAAAGCCCCATGAGAGCAGAGAGAGAAGATGGCAACAGAGTAGAGAGCAGTGCTGATGGTGTTCTCGAGTACCAAAGCAGCTAGAGGACAAGATAGGGAGCGTGAGACATCTTCAGGAACCTAGGAATTGGAGCAGGCAGCATCTGGACACAAGGGAGCACAGCCCAGAGGCAGAGGAAGCCAGCAGGACAGTAGGTGAGGTGTTCCTGACCGACCTGCCGGCGGGCCGAGGTCGGCTCTAGGCAGTGCAGCTCTGCCCAGAGGGGCGCGTTTGACTGAGGCAGCTCCGGGCTCCCTGGCGACTGGAAGTCTCAACAGTGAAGTGCGGGTGGCGAGGGCAAACGCCGTAGGGAACACGGAATTGAACTCTTGTAGGGGAGGGACTGTGTGAGAGATTCACTCTGGCAACAGGGAGAGGAGGCTCCCCGCGGGGCTAGAGGTGGAGGAGAAGAGTCCTGTGGGAAGCCAGAGCTGGGGAGCAGGAAGTGCACCAGCCGGGGCGGCGAGAGGGCCGAAAACTGTGCTGCTGGGCCACTGGGAAAACAGCAGCTAGAGGCCCCTGCGAGGGGGGAGGCCCAGCCCAGCGCAACCACACAGGCCCCCAGGCTCCACAAAAACTCCAAACAGCGAGCCAGTGAACCGGGAACTAGTAGCAGAAGCAAGTGACCCGCCATTGCTGGAGACAAAGGCCACACCACCCATGCCTGGGAGGGGCTCATCACAGAGGCCGAGTAAAGGGCTCCGTGGAGAGCTGGTTGGCTTGGAGAAGTGGTGCCCACCCCGGAAGGGCGGGACAGTGTAGGTGGACCCCGGACAGTGTTGACGGACAGGGGTGGCCTCCTCCCGGAACTGCAGGGGTGGGGCTAGTTGTCACAGGGACCAGCAAAGTTGTGGGTTGCCCTGCAGGGGTGCTGGGTGCTAGTCCTGGGCAGGAACCTCTGCCAGGAGTGGGAGGGGGCTCCCTGCGGGCTCCAGAATACCGGCAGCCCTAACACCCAGCCAGGCTGCGGAAGGCCCAGCCTACCTGGGGGCGGACACTCAGAATCAGGCCTGAATGTGACAATCAGAGGCCCTGCCACACGCCAAGACTGGCTAGAATATAGACTATAGACTTTAAAGTCCTGACCAACAAAAAGAGGCAGCCTCAGGAAAGGGATTGCTGCTAATCTCAAGCACCTGAGTTATACTGAGAGCAATATGAACTATTAAGCCCCAACATATCCTTTGCAAAAGTTACTTCTCACATATTCTTAATTGCCCCCATACCTCAATCCACCTAAATACCCAAGACCCTCCCCCTACTCTCAAATTAAAGTCTACTCACTCTGTGGCTATAACCCATTCCCAGTCCTCAATCTAAGTATTCCTCCCTTCCCAAGCCTTTCTAAACCCTTTCTTTATTCTTTTCTTCCTTCCTCTTTTTTTTTTTTTTAATTTCTTTTTCCTTTTCTTCCTGGTAAAGCCCACAGGTTCTGGCTCCACCTGGACCAATCAGAAATCATAAAGGGGGAACAGACACCTAAAATCTTTCTTTATTAATATCGATTTCTCTTTGTCTTGTGACTTTCTCCCACTTTTTTTCTTTCTTATTTTCTCTCTCTCTCTCTCTCTCTCTCTCTCTCTCTCTCTCTCTCTCTCTTTCTTTCGTTCTTTCTTTTCTTTCTTTCTCCCTCCCTCCTTTCTTTTCTCCCTGATAAAACCCACTGGTCCTGGCTCCACCTGGACCAGAGACCATAAAGGGTGAACAGACACCTAAACCTTTTCTTTATTAATATTGATTTCTCTTTCTCTTGTGACTTTTTCCCTTTATTTATTTCCTTTTTTTTCCGCAGCTAAAGGCCCTCAGGTCCAGGCTCCATCTGAACCAGTAAGGGATTATTAAGGGTGAACAGCCAACTAAACCCTTTCTTCTTATTATTATTATCATTTTTATTTTTTTTCCTTTTGCATTTTTTTTGTTTTGTTTGGTTTGGCTTTTTGTTTTTGGTTTTGTTTGTTTGTTTGTTTGTTTGTTTTTCTTTTTGTTTCTGCTAAAAGCCCGCAGGCCCAGAATACAACCAGACAGCCCAAATAAAGGACACACCAAGAACAGCAAGTGGAGAAAATCTGGGAGACGGCAACATTGAACTCCACAAATCTCCTATCACAGAAGGGTGCTCAACTAAGGTGAGGAAGCAAAGCAGGTTAACCCAAGGAAAGAACAAAAATAAATAAATAAATGAATAAATAGCAAGAACAGACACCCAAAATGGGGGAAAAAAGAATCAGTCCAGCCCTGGCTGGTAGCACAGTGGATAAGGTGCCGGCCTGCGAACCCCAAGGTCGCAGGTTCGATTCCCCAGCCAGGGCACATAACAAGGTTGCAAAACAGGTCTCAAGTCAGGTCTGTGGCTGGAGGCAAGTGAAAAGCAACCATACATTGATGTCTCTCTCCCTCTCTGCCTCTCTCCCTTCCCTTCTTTCTAAAAATAATGAAATAAAATCTTAAAAAAAAAAAAAAAAAAAAAAAGAATCAGTCCATCACCAAAAGGAAAGGAAGAATCCCCAGAAAGAACACAAAATGGAACAAAGGCACCTGGAATATCAGATAAGGAATTCAAAAGAATGATGATAGAGAAGCTCAGTGAGCTCAGCCACATCAAAGAAAACTGTAAACAACTCCAGGAGAACTACAAAGAACTCCAGGGAAATTACAAAGAACTCCAGGGGAATTACAAAGAACTTACTGAGAACTACAACAGCATGAAAAAGGACATGGAAACTATCAATAAGTGCCAGGAGGAAATGAAGAATACAATTTCTGAATTGAAGAATACAGTAGAAGGAATCAACAGTAGGCTAGAGGAAGCAGAGGACTGGATCAGCGAGTTGGAGGATAATGTAGACAAATACTCCAAGACAATACAAGAGAATCAAAAAAGGCTGAACAAGACTGTAGAGGGGTTAAGAGAGCTGCAGGGCAACATGAAACGTAACAACATCCGTATCATAGGGATACCAGAAGGAAAAGAGAAACAAGGAATGGAAAACCTGTTCAAAAAAGTCATGATAGAAAATTTCCCTAACATGATGAGTGAAAACATGAATCCAGTTCAGGAAGCACAGCGGGTCCCAATGAGGATCAACCCAAACAGACCAACACCAAGGCACATTATTATTAAAATGGCCAATTTCAAAGACAAAGAGAGAATCCTAAAAGCAGCAAGAGAGAAAAGACAAATAACATACAAAGGGGCTCCAATAAGGCTATCAAATGATTATTCAACAGAAACAATTCAAGCCAGAAGGGAATAGCAAAAAGTATTTCAAGTCATGGTAAACAAAGGCCTGCAATCAAGAATACTCTACCCAGCAAGGCTCTTATTCAAGATAGAAGGAGAAATAAGGAGCTTCCCAGACAAAAAAAAAAAGTCTAAAAGAATACATCTCTACCAAACCAGCATTGCAAGAAATGCTAAAGGGTCTGCTATAAAAATAAGTAAACAATTAAAATGAAGAAACAGAGAAAGCCAAAGAGGAATACAGACACAAATGGAGAAAATGGCAATGAATAAGTATCAATCAGTAATAACCTTAAATGTAAATGGATTAAATGCACCAATCAAAAGACATAGGGTACCCGAATGGATAAGACAACATGACCCACATATATGCTGTCTTCAAGAGACCCACCTCAGAACAAAAGATCGACACAGATTGAGAGTGAAGGGATGGAAAACTATATATCAAGCAAATGGACATGAAAAAAAAGCTGGAGTAGCAATACTGA
>PVIW01017735.1:0-13304 GCA_004026585.1 Noctilio leporinus
AAAAACTGAAAGCTTTCCCCCTAAGATCAGGAACGAGACAAGGCTGCCCACTTTCTCCACTTCTATTCAACATTGTCTTGGAAGTTCTAGCTATAGCCATCAGAGAAGAAAAAGGAATCAAAGGTATCCAAATTGGAAAGGAGGAAGTCAAACTGTCATTATTTGCAGATGATATGATAGTGTACATACAAAACCCAATAGGCTTCACCAAAAACTTAACCTAATAAGCAAATTTAGAAAATAGCTGGATATAAAGTCAATATTCAGAAATCAAAAGCATTTTTGTATAACAATAATGAAACATCAGAGATAGAAGCTAGAAAAGAAATCCTATTTACCATAGCAACAAGAAAAATAAAGTACTTAGGAATAAACTTAACCAAGGAGGTAAGAGACCTGTACTCAGAAAACTACAGAACATTAAAGAAAGAAATGAAGGAAGGTATGAATAAATGGAAGCATATACCATGTTCATGAATGGGAAGAATTAAAATAATTAAAATGTCCATACTACCCAAAGCAATCTATAGATTCAAAACAATCCCAATTAAAATACCAATGACATACTTCACAGAGATAGAAGAAATATTTCAAAAATTTATATGGAGCCAGGAACACCCATGAATAACCATAGCCATCTTGAGAAAGATGAACAAAGTAAGAGGAATCACAATACTAGACATCAAACCATACTACAGGGCTACTGTCAGCAAAACAGTCTGGTACTGACATAAGAATAGACATATAGATCAATTGAACAGAATAGAGAGCCCAGAAATTAACCCAGGACTCTATGGTTAATTAATATTTGACAAAGTGGGAAGGAACATCAAATGGAGTAAAAACAGTCTCTTCAACAAATGGTGTTGGGAGAACTGGACAGCAACATGCAAAAAGATAAAACTAGACCACCAACTTACACCATACACCAGAATAAACTCAAGATGGATAAAGGACTTAAACATAAGCAGTGCCACCATAAAGGTCCTGGAGAAAAATATAGGCAGTAAAAGTTTAGATATCCTATGCAGAGATATGTTTAGTGATACTTCTCCAAGGGCAAAGAAAATAAAAGAACAAAGCAACAAATGTGACTATATCAAACTGAAAAGTTTCTTTAGTTAAAGAAAACACCAGCAAAATTAAAAGGGAACCAACTGTATGAAAAAACACTTTTGCCAATGGTACCTCAGACAAGGGTTTGATATCCAAAATATAAAAAGAACTGATGCGACTGAACACCAGGGAGACAGACAGCCCAATTAAAAAATGGGCAAAGGACCTGAACAGAAAACTCACTGAGGAAGATATACAAAGGGCACAGAGGCATATGAAAGAATGCTCAACATCACTAGTCATCAGAGAGATGCAAATTAAAACCACAATAAGATACCACCTCACACCTGTTAGAATGGCAATCATCAACAAATCAACAAACAAGTGCTGGTGAGAATTCGAGGAAAAGGGAATCCTGGTGGGAATGTAGGTTGGTGAAGCAACTATGGAAAACAGTATGGAGTTTTCTTAAAAAACTAAAAATGGAACTGCCTTTTGATCCAGTGGTTCCACTACTAAGACTATACCTGAAGAACCCTGAAACACCAGTTCATAAGAACCTATGTATTTCTATGTTCATAGCAGCGCTATTTACAATAGCCAAGTGCTGGAAACAGCCTAAGTGCTCATCAGTGGATGATTGCATCAAAAAACTTTGGTACATTTACACAATGTAGTACTACACAGCAGAAAGAAAGAAGGAACTCCTACCCTTTGCAATAACATGGATGGAACTGGAGTGTATTATGCTTAGTGAAATAAACCAGGCAGTGAAAAAATACCATATGATCTCACCCAATATATGACAATAACGAACAAAACAAATAAGCAAAATAGAACCAGATACATGAATATAATGAATAGACCTTCAGTGGGCATAGGGGAGGGGGAGGGTGTATAGGGGAGGAGGAAGCAAAGAAGGGGAGCAGTTTAGTCAAGAAATTAGTATGGAAGAACCATGGATATAGACAAGTTGCATTGACTTCGTTGGGGAATGGATGTGTGGGGAAGGGGACAGAGGTGGGTAAAAAGGGGATGGATGTAATACAACAACAAGAAAATTTAAAAAACAAACAAACAAACAAAAACCAAAAAAAAAACAAAATAAAACTAGAGTCCTGGCTGGTGGCACAGTGGATAAGGCACCGGCCTTCGAACCCAAAGGTGACTGGTTCAATTCCTAGCCAGGGCACGTAACCAGGTCTCCAGCCAGGTCTCTAGCCAGGTCTCCAGCCAGGTGCATAGCTGGAGGCAGGTGAAAGGCAGCCATATATTGATGTCTTTTGATGTCTCTCTCTCCCTCTCTCCCTTCACCTCTCTCTAAAAATAATAAATAAAAAATCTTAAAAAAAAATAACGAACAAAACAAATAAACAAGCAAAGTGGAACCAGATACATGAATATAATGAATAGACCTTCAGTGGGCATAGGGGAGGGGGAGGGTGTATGGGGCGGGGGAGGAAGCAAAGAAGGGGAGCAGTTTAGTCAAGAAATTAGTATGGAAGAACCATGGACATAGACAACAAGTTGCACTGACTTTGTGGGGGAATGGATGTGTGGGGAAGGGGACAGAGGTGGGTAAAAAGGGGATGGATATAATACAACAGCAATAAAATTAAATAATTTTATTTAATTGACAATGATATGTAATTGGGGTTATAGCGACTAAGGTAAGTAATAGAATGATGTTGACAGGCTAGAGTAATGGATTTAATATAAGAAGATCATATTTAATAGGATAAAGAAAAGGCTATGTTTTTTTTTAAATGAAAACCTAGCTGCAGAAGGGGTTTTGGTTGACACAATGTTTCATACACAACAATATGAGGGCAATGACTAAGATGTGAAAATGAATTGACTATATTTAGACTTGGAAGCCAGGATTTAGGAGGTAAATGTATGGGAGGGGAGGATGTAATGTGCAACTCCAAGAAGCAGAAATAATTTAATACATTAAATGGCTGAAAGCTACAAGAAGACAGATTTGAGATGAATTTTATAATGATCTGCTTTGTTCAAAGAATGGGTAAGTTATTTCTGAAGGTAGTGAGTTTTCTGTTATTGTATGGTAAAACAAAGGATACAAATATTTTGAGAGTTTGAAATGGCAACTTTTCAAATTTTTTCAACCCCAGCATTCAATGGTTCAGTGGGTAGAAATTTATATTGACATTTAACAAATTGATATGTTGCTCTATGATCTGCTCTCATATACAAACCAGGGATAAATATACTTATTTCTTATTTAATCCACCAAAAACTTTACAAATTAAATCTTCCATAGAATCCTTGGTAAACCTTAGCTAGAAGGGCTAAAAAACTGAGAAATTTTTCATTGTTATAAGTAACCCTGAGCTAGAACAAGGTTGACATGCAATTTTGCATTTTTCTATTTTATATTATTTCTCTACATTGATGATCATATTTGTATTGTCAGCTGCCTAATACCATACTGTATTAATTTCCAATGTTCCTCTGAGAAGTGATTTTTCAAAGTTTAAATTTTAGATTGGGAATATATAAAGATTTTGTAATTGCTACTTTCTTGATATGATTACAATGTTAAATTATTTGCTCTGAGGTTTAAAAGATAGTCTTTTTTCAAGTCCAGATTTGGTAGGTATTTGTTTTGTTTTTCTTAAGTATATTCTTTTGATTATGTCATTACAGTTGTCCTAATTTCTTTTCCCTTTGCTCTCTTCCACCCAGCACCCCGCAATCCTTCCTGTAGTCCCACCCACTTTAGTTCATGTCCATGGGTCATGCATATAAGTTCCCTGACTTCATCCTTTCCTCTATTATTCTTAACTTCTTCCTATCTACCTTGTACCCATTAATGTTTCCTAATTCCTGCACCATTTCCCCATTTATCCTTCTTCCCCCTCCTAGCTGATAACCCTCCAAATGACCCCCATACCTATGATTCTGGTTCTATTCTGGTTGTTTAGTTCATTTTTGTTTTTATTATTTTAGATTCTGTTGTTGATAGTTGTGAGTTTATTGCCTTTTATTTCTTAATGTGTTTCTTTTTAAAATTTAGTTTTATTGTTGTTGTATTATATTCAACCCATTTTCCCCCTCTGCTCTCCTCTTCCCCACCCTCCCCATCCCCACAACAGTAATTCCTACATGTTGTCCATGGGGCATTCATGCTAGTTACATGACTAACCTGTTCCCCTTCTTTGCCTCCTTCTCTTCCCTCCCCCTCCCCTTTGCACACTGAAAGTTTGTTCCTTGTATTAATGTCTCTGGTTCTGTTTTGCTTGCATGTTTGTTTTGTTCACTAGTCTCTTTATTAGGTAAGATCATATGGTATTTGTCTTTCACTGACTGGCTTATTTCACTAAGCATAACACTCTTCAGTTCCATCCATGTTGTCTCAAAAGGTAGGAGTTTCTTCTTTCTTTCTGCTATGTAGTATTCCATTGTGTAAATATACCATACTTTTTGATCCATTCATCTACTGATGGTCACTTAGGCTCTTTCTAGCACTTGGTTATTGTAAATAGTGCTGCTATGAACATAGGGGTACATAGGTTCTTATGAATTGATGTTTCAGGGTTCTTTGGATATAATCCTAGAAGTGGAATTGCTGGGTCAAAAGACAGTTCCATTTTTAGTTTTTTGAGAAAATTCCATACTGTTTTCTGTAGTGGCTGCACCAATCTGCATTCCCACCAACAATGCACCAGGGTTCCCTTTTCTCCACATCCTCGCCAGCATTTGCTGTTTGTTGATAATGACCATTCTGACAGGTGTGAGGTGGTATCTCATTGTGGTTTTAATTTGGCTAGTGATGTTAAGCATTCTTTCATATGCCTTTGAGCCCTTTGTATGTCCTCTGAGAGGTGTCTGTTCAGGTCCTTTGCACATTTTTTAATTGGGCTGTCTGTCTCCCTGGTGTTGAGTCACATAAGTTCTTTATATATTTTGGATATCAAATCCTTGTCAGAGGTATTATTAACAAATATGTTTTCCAATACAATTACTTCCTTTTTAATTTTGTTGATGTTTTCTTTAACTGAACAGAAACTTTTCAGTTTGATATATTCCTATTTGTTTATTTGTTCCTTTATTTCCCTTGCCCTCAGACAAGTATTGGTGAAAATATTTCTGCAGAGGATATCTGAAATTTTATTTCCTATGTTTGCCTCTAGGACTTTTATGGTGTCACAACTTATGTTTAAATTATTTATCCATCTTGAGTTTATTCTGGTGTATGGTGTAAGTTGGTGGTCAAGTTTTATTTTTTTGCATGTCCCTGTCCATTTCTCCCAACATCACTTGTTGAAGGAGCTATTTTCACTCCATTCTATGCTCCTTTCCCCTTTGTCTAATATATATTTTTTAGATTTTATTTTTATTTTAAAATATATTTTATTTATTTTGCTATTACAGTTGTCCCAATTTTCTCTCCTTTCCCCCTCCACCCAGTATCCCATTCCCTCCAGCAATGACCCTCTTAGTTCATGTCCATGAGTCATGCATATATAAGTTCTTTGGCTTCTCTTTTTCCTTTGCTTTTCTTAACATCCCCCTGTCTATTCTGTAACCACCAATATGTACTTTGTTTTTCCCTTTCACAACCAGACAATTCACCATTTAATTACTGCCTTCTGTCAGCTTCTCAAATCATAGTAATACAAAGTTTCCATTTCATTATTCCAAAATGCCTACATTGATTCATTTGTTTAAAGAATTACTCTTTTAAGTAATATGAATTGCAATAGTACCAAACAAATGCAAAAATACATTTACACCTATATATATATATATATATATACACACACACACACACACACATATATATATGTGTGTGTGTGTGTGGCTGTCTTTTAAAAAATTTTTTATTGTTGTTGTATTACATCCATCCCCTTTTTTCTCCCCTCCCATACATATTTTTACACATATTTAAAGTATATCCTGGGTTTTGAAGAGTTAACACAAAAAATTTAAAATATGCCAATAGCTAACATAATTATTACATGTTAAATGATAGTATTTTAGATGTATTGTAGCAAGATTAAGCAGTTTTTCCTTCTTTAATACTTATTTTACTTTGGAATGCTATTTTTGTGAAATATATAACAGAAATGGTGTATTGCAGAACTCACTTTTGTGAAAGTTGTCCTAGAGACAGTGCCAAACCCATAGTGAAAAATGAATTTGGATTTTGAGTCAGATCCTCCACCCTCCAACAATACAACTCAACTTTATTTTAAACTACTGGAACTACAACTTATTCTTTTTGGAGTTTTCCATCTTAAATAGTAGATTTATTTATTTAGGCTGTGCACAGGTCTTACTTCTTTCAATACCCTCTGTTGTTCCTCTACATGTGTTTTACAAGTTGAAGCCTTCAGAAATAATGGCACTTGCAATGCTTAGCAGGTCCCCAGAGTGGAAATTATTATGTTTTCTAAGTTGAGGTTAAAAATAAAAATCCCTAGGATTTAAATAATTTTGTAGAATAGTATTCTAGTTATCTTTTGAACTTGTAGTTCACTTCCTATGTGGTCCTAAACAAACCCCTGAACTATTTAAGAATCTGTTGAGATAGCGATTAGGTATGTTCACATTTCAATAATAAAGTTTACTATAGCATTAATTCTTTTTCCCAAGTATCCTCAGTTTGGGGGCCTTCATAATGGGAAGTGTATATTTCCACAATTTAGTTGAAAGGAATCTCATCTAATTTACATGCTAATATGAGAATATATATTGTCTATGCACATGAATCATATAGTTTAGTAGTTTGCAGCTTCCATCCAAATTGGTCTTCATTCTCAGCATCTTTTCTAACCTAAAGATTGACTGATTTCACAACACACCCGTGACCAGTTGGTTGCTATTAAAAACATAAATTCCTAACAAAATCTAGATATTACACACCCACAAATAAGCACATATTTTGTAACAGGGAATAAGAAAGATAGCATGTCTTCTATGTAATATACATCCACATTTTCTTGGGTTTTTCTTCTTCTTAACTGCATTTGATTTTTCTGAGTTATTGCAAGTAACCTGATTTTCCCATATTGTGAAATGATTCCAATCTAAGAAAACTTAACCTACAGTAATGCAAATACAAGTAATATACAAAATTGTACCTTATTTAGTAATATCTATTTATAACAAGATCACTTTAAAGCATTCATAAGTTAAAGTTGATTCATATCCATTCATATGCCTTATGTCTTTTGATTGGTGCATTTAATCCATTTACCTTTGTACCTGTGTTTCTGCCTATCTCTCTGTTTCTTCATCTTCTTAAAGCAGACCCTTTAGCATCTCTTGCAATGCTGGTTTGGTGGAGATGTGTTCTTTTAGACTTCTTTTGTCTGGGAAACTCCTTATTTCACCTTCCATTTTGAATGACAGTGTTGCTGGGTAGAGTTTTCTTGGTTGCAGGCCTTTGTTTTTCATTGCTTGAAATATGTTTTGCCATTCCCTTCTGGCTTGTTGTGTTTCTGTTGAGAAATCAGCTGATAACCTTATTGGAGCCCCCCTTGTATGTTATTAGCTGTTTATCTCTTGCTGCTTTTAGGATTTTCTCCTTGTCTTTGAAATTTGCCATTTTCATGATGATGTGTCTTGGATTGGGCCTGTTTGGGTTCATCTTCCTTGGGACCCTCTGTGCTTCCTGAGTTTACATGACATTTTCTCTCCTCAATTAGGGAAGTTTTCTGTCATTAATTTTTCAAAGAGGTTTTCTATCCCTTGTTCCTCCTCTTCTCCTTCTGGTATCCCTATGATACGGATGTTATTACGTTTCATGTTTTCCTGCAGCTCTCTTAAAACCTCTTCATTCTTTTTCAGTGTTTTTTCATTTTGTTGCTCTGCCTGGGAATTTTTTTCTACATTGACCTCCAGCTCAATGACCCAATCTGCTGCTTTCTCTAGCCTGCTTTTGATTCCTTTTACTGTGTTCTTCAATTCAGAAATTGTATTCTTCATTTCCTCCTGGCTCTTATTGACGGTTTTTATGTCCTTTTTAATGCTGGTGTAGTTCTCAGTAAGTTTCTTGTAGCTTCCCTGGAGTTCTTTGTAGTTCCCCTGGAATTCTTTGTAGTTTTCTTTGAACTCGCTGAGCTCTTTGAGTTTCTCTATCATCATTTTTTTTTGAATTCCATGTCTGATAGTGTGCTTGCTTCTATTTCATTTTGCACTCTTCCTGGCGATTCCTCCTTTCCATTTGCTGAAGGTTTATTTCTTTGTCTCCCCATTTTTGGTGGCTCTTGTTTGTTTCTGCTTCTTGGATTGGTCTGCTTTGATTTACTGTCTTAGTGGTGTGATCTTCTGTGATGTAGATGTGCACTTTTTTTCTACTTCCTGGATCTGTGCTTGGTGATGTCAGCTCATGTCCCAGTCTGGGTCTAGTCAGCCTGTTGGAGGCTGCCAGAGATCCACTATCTTTGTCTGTTTGCTTTAGTTGTTAATACAATCAGTCTGTGATTAGTGGTCAGTTTTAGGCACCTATGGGCGGGGAAGATGAATTCAGTTGTTAATCTAATCAACCTGTGATCTGAGGTCAGGTTTAGGCACTGCTGGGTGGGGCAGATTAATTCTTATGGGTGGGGCTGTGACTTCACCTCAGGCTCCTGCCCTTTGGAGAAGAGTGGTCTGCTGGCTGTATGGGGGGTGGGTCTGCACTGGACTCATGGGCTCCTCCCTCAAGTCTCCCCCTAAAGCCATTGACCCAAACCCTCCTTAAGCTTCTCTAGCCCACTCTGCCCTTTCTCTGCTGGAGCCCAGGGTAGGTGGGTGCCTCTGTATTTTTGTTCTGGTCCCTTTAAGAACCCAGTCTCTCTGTTGAGCTGGCTAAAGCTGTCACCTTTTTGCTTTTCACAGCTGGGTGCTGTTTTACTCTCAGCTGTGTTGCTGTAGGCTGGGAAGCCCAGTTGGGGGTTAGATCCCACTCTTCTCAGGTGGAACCCCCCTGCTGCTGAGATGTTTCTCTGTCCCTTCAGCTGCTGCCTGTGGGAGCCCCACCAGCCCCTTAGCATTTCTGCACTTCCTGCTGGTCATGTTGTTATGAATTGGCTGTCCTGTTTTGTCCCTGGTAATAAGACTTCTTTCCAGTTGGTGTTCTGTTGGTTATTCTGGATGATTTCTCCCCAATTAATTTGTAATTCCAGTTTGGTGTTGGGAGGAGATTGGTGTAGCTCCACTTACTCCTCCACCATCTTGGTTCTCCCCTTTTGTCAAATATTAATTGACCATAGAGTCCTTGGCTTATTTCTGGGCGGTCTATTCTGCTCCATTGATCTATATATCTATTCTTATGCCAGTACCAAACTGGTTTGATTACAGTAGCCTTATAGTATAGTTTGTGGTGTGTTACACTTATTGATTTGCGAATGTTGTACCATCCTTGCATCCCTGGGATGAAACCCACTTGATCATGGTGTATGATCTTTTTAGCGTATTGCTGGATCTGCTGGATCTGGTTGGCCAATATTTTGTTGAGAATCTTATCATCTGTGTTAATCAGATATTGGCCTGTAGTTTTCTTTCCGAGTTGTGTCTTATCTGGTTTTGAGATTCGAATAATATTGGTCTCATAGAAAGAGTTTGGGTCTTCCCTCTTCTTGGACATTTTTTTTTTTTTTTTTGAATAGGTTGAGAAGGATAAGAGTTAGTTTTTCTCAAAGTGTTTGGTAAACTTCACCTGTGTAGCCATCTGGTCCGGGGCTCTTGTGCTTTGGAAGTTTTTTAAATCACTGCTTCAATTTCACTAGTTATCAGTCTATTCAGGCTTTCTGCTTCTTCTGCATTGTTTTGGTAGGTTATATGTTTCCAGAAATTTGTCCATTTCACCCAGGTTATTTGTAGTAATTCCTTACAATCCTTTGTATTTCTGAAGTATTAATTGTGATTTCTCCTCCTTCATTTTTGATTTTGTTTATTCGGGTACTCTTTTTTTCTTGATGAGTCTGGATAAACTATTGTCAATTTTGTTTATTTTTTCAAGGAACAGCTCCTGGATTTATTGATTCTTCTAATTGTAGTTTTAGCCTCTAAGTCATTTAATTCTGTTCTAATCTTGATAATTTCCTTGCTTCTACTTGCTCCTGGTTTTGTTTGTTGTTTTTCCACTAGTTTTTGCAGCTTTATGGTTAGGTTTTGTGTAGAAGCTTCTAACCTTTTAGGTAGGCCTGTATTGCTTTGAATTTCCTTCTCAGGTCTACCTTTGCTGTGTCCCATAGGTTTTGGACTGTTGCCTATTTATTTTCATTTGTTTCCAGAAACTTTATTTCTTCTTTGATCTGATTGTTAACCCATTCATTACTTAAAGCATGTTATTCGGTCTCCATAAATTAGAGTGTTTTTGTTTTTTTCCCCTTGAGGTTGGTTTCTAGTTTCAAGGCATTGTGATCTGAGAAGATGCTTGGTATGACTTCAATTTTCTTGTATTTGTGGAGGCTTGTCTTATGTGCTATCACATGGTCTATCTTTGAGAAAGTTCCATGTGCATTTGAAAAGAATGTGTATTTGGTTTCTTTGGAGTGAAAGGTTCTGTATGTATCAGTTAAGTCCATTTCATCTAGAGTATTGTTCAATGCTACAATACTCTTGATGTTTTTTTGTTTGGAAGATCTGTCCATTGTTGATAATGGGGCATTAAAATCCCCTACTATTTGTGTGTTGGTATCCATTTCCTTCTTGAAGTCCTCCAAGATTTTCCTTATATTGTTGGGTGCTCCTATTTTGGGTGCATATGTTTTCAGGGGTTATATTTTCTTTCTGAATTGTTCCCTTAAGTATTATGAAATGCCCTTCTTTGTCTCTTTTTATGTCCTTTATTGTAAAATCTATTTTGTCTGAAATAAATAGTGCTACCTGAGCCCTTTTATCATGTCCATTTGCTTCATATATAAATAAATAAATAAATAAATAAATATATATATATAATATATATAAATTTTTAAGTTTTTAAATTTTTATTTTTCCTTCCCTTCATGTTCAGTTTGTGTTGATCTTTTGTTCTGAGGTTGGTCTCTTGTAGACAGCATATATGTGGGTCATGTTTTCTTATCCATTCAGCTACTCTATGTCTTTTTTTTTTAAGATTTTATTTATTATTTTTAGAGAGAGGGGGAGGGAGACAGGCTTAGAGGAAGAGAGACATCAATGTATGGTTGCCTTTCACCTGCCTCCAGCTACAGACATGGCTGGAGACCTGGCTTGCAACCTGGTTATGTGTCCTGGCTAGGAATCAAACCAATGACCTTTGGGTTCACAGGCTGGCGCCTTATCCACTGTGCCACCAGCCAGGGCTCTATGTCTTTTGATTGGTGCATTTAACCCATTTATATTTATGGTTATTATTATTTTTTAAATTTAATTTTCATTTATTATATTCAGAGAGAAGGGCAGGGAAGAAGGAAGAAAGGGAGAGAAACATAAATATATGGTCGCCTTTCACCTGCCTCCAGCTATGGAGTGGCCTGAAGACTTGGCTTGCAACGTGGGTATGTGCCCTGACTGGGAATTGAACCAGTGACCTTTGGGTTCTCAGACTGATACCAATCCACTGAGCCACCAGCCAGGGCTAGCTATGTTATTTTTAAAGAACAAATGCAAATTTTCATCTTTATCCTGGTAGCTTGTGAGTGATGAAAGGTTTTATATTCTGAAAATTAGTTGTGACTTCAATATAAAATTTTTATTTTCATTTACACAGTTTATCATAACCTGTTTTATTTTTTTCTTTCTTTTTGTTAAAAAAATTTATTGTTGTTGTATTACATCCATCCCCTTTTTGCTCCCCTCTGTCCCCCTCCCCACCCACCCAAAGTCAATCCCACCTGTTGTCCATGTCCATGGCTCCTTTATACTAGGTTCTTGTCTAAGCTGCTCCCCTTTCTTGCCTCTGCCTCCCCCCTCTACCCTCCCCCCAACCCCTTTTCCCCTGACCACTGAAGGCCTATTCCTTGTATTCATATACTTGGTTCTGTTTTGCTTGTTGTTAGTTTTGCTCACTATTGTCCCGTAATGGGTGAGATCATATGATATTTGTCCTTCACTGGCTGGCTTATTTCACTAAGCATAATACTCTCCAGTTCCATCCATGTTGTTGCAAAGGGTACAAGTTCCTTCTTTCTTTCTGCTATATAGAATTCCATTGTGCAAATGTACCACAGTTTTTTGATCCAATCATCCACTGATGGGCACTTAGGCTGTTTCCAGCACTTGGCTATTATAAATAGTGCCGCCATGAACATAGGTGTGCATAGGTTCTTATGAATTGGTGTTTCAGGATTCTTTGGGTATAGTCCAAGTAGTGGAATTGCTGGATCAAAAGGCAGTTCCATGTTTAGTTTTTTAAGGAAACCCCATACTGTTTTCCACAGTGGCTGCACCAGCCTGCATTCCCACCCACAGTGTATGAGGGTTCCCTTTGCCCCACATCCTCACCAACACTTGTTGTTTGTTGATTTGTTGATGATTGCCATTCTGACAGGTGTGAGGTGGTATCTTATTGTAGTTTTAATTTGCATCTCTCTGATGACTAGTGATGTTGAGCATTCTTTCTTTCTTTCTTTTTTTTTTTAATTTTATTGTTGTTGTATTACATCCATCCCTTTTTTGCTCCCCTCTGTCCCCCTCCCCACCCACCCTTTCCCCCCAAAGTCAATCCCACCTGTTGTCCATGTCCATGGTTCCTTTATACTAGGTTCTTGTCTAAGCTTGAGCATTCTTTCATATGCCTCTGTGCCCTTTGTATATCTTCCTCAGTGAGTTGTCTGTTCAGGTCCTTTGCCCATTTTTTAATTGGGCTGTCTGTCTTCCTGGTGTTGAGTTGCATTAGTTCTTTATATATTTTGGAGATCAGACCCTTGTCTGAGGTATCATTGGCAATTATGTTTTCCCATACAGTTGGTTCCCTTTGAATTTTGCTGATGTTTTCTTTAGCTGAACAGAAACTTTTCAATTTGATATAGTCCCATTTGTTGATTCATTCTTTCATTTCCTTTGCCCTTGGTGAAGTATCAGTAAACATATTTCTGCTTAGGATATCCAAAAGTTACTGCCTCTATTTTTCTCCAGGACCTTTATGGTGGCACTGCTTATGGTTAAATCCTTTATCCATCTTGAGTTTATTTTGGTGTATGGTGTAAGTTGGTGGTCTAGTTTTATCTTTTTGCATGTTGCTGTCCAGTTCTCCCAACACCATTTGTTGAAGAGACTGTTTTTACTCCATTGGATGTTCCTTCCCCCTTTGTCAAATATTAGTTGACCAT
>PVIW01017736.1:0-13304 GCA_004026585.1 Noctilio leporinus
TTGAGGTTATGATTTAACATCATTGTTTCAGATATAAAGTATTCTGAGAGCAACTATCATGTTGAAGGAATACAGTGTTAGAAAAACCATAATTTCTGGACTGTATGTAGGACAAACTGCTAAAGAAATTGCAGACTTCAATAACATCCCTTTACGTGCAGTTTATAATGTGAAGGTGTTTGATGCTGATCCTAATGTCACCACACCAACATGGAAAATGCATAAGGTACACAAGGATCACACAAGTCCAGATGTAGTACACACAATCCAGAAGATCATCAACAAAGATCCAGGAAAGTCAATGCACTCCTTAGCAAGAGAACTGCATGTGTCGGATGGAACGGTTTGCAAGATTATTGCTGAAGATACCAGATACAGATCATATGTTCTTAGAAGAGACCAGTTTATGACACAGCAGACAAAGGAAAGGTGCTTTGAAAAAGCAAGGAAACTGCTAACAAAATTGAAAAATTCCAAAGATAAAAACCCTCTGATTTTCTTCTCTGATGAAAAGAATTTTCAACAGGACCAAATAGTCAACAGAAGAAACTACAGGTGGCTCTGTGAGAATCTTAATGAAGTCCCAATTGTCATGAAAGTGAAATTTCCTGCTACAGTGATGATGTTAGGTGTTGTCAGCAATGAAGGAGATATCATGACCCTACATTTGTTTCCACAAGGCTTGAAGGTGACTGCTGATGTTTCCCTTGACGTTTTGAGAGAAGTAGTTGTACCATGGATGAAGCAAGTCACAAATGGACCTCATTTTCTCTTCCAGCAAGATGGTGCTCCAGCACATAACACCAAAAAGGTGCAAGAATTTCTCAGTGTCAGTGTTCCTAAATTCTGGTCAAAGGAAGTCTGGCTGCCTAGTTCACTAGATTCAAATTCTTTAAACTGTTATGTATGGAGCATTTGTGAGAGAGAAGTTAATAAACAACCTCATTCCAATAAAGAGTCTGTTAAAGCTAAGATTGAAAACATGATGATGAACAGAGGGGAGTAAAAAGGGGATGGATGTAATACAACAACAATAAAATTAAATTGAAAAAAAAAACCATTATGATGTCTGTGGATAAAGAAACGTTAACTAAAGCATGCTCAATATTCTGATGTCAAATGAAGTCTATCATTGCAGCAAATGGAGACTTTTTCAAGCAGTTTAAAAAATATTTATATATAACAATAAGTTTATTTCAAAATATAACACTTTTATGGTATGTTGTTTATTATATTAAATTTTGCCAGTTGATTGCATGCACCTTGTATATTCAGATACTAAAGTCTGGTTAGAGAGATAAATAAAACAAGAATAAAGTGATATGTACTATAATAAGTATATAATGATAGCTAAAAAGTTTAATAGAAATTAGAGATAGATAAGTTAATATGGATTGAAATTAATCAAGATTGTTTAAGAAGCAGATTTTTAAACATGCTTATGTTTCCCTAGAGATATGTGTCAGTTTCTAGCTTTCTGTATTATAAATTTGCTTCTCTAATATGTATACAGTACTGTTAAGAGTAATTGAGAGGAAAAGTTGGAAAAGCATTAGATAGGGGGAAAAATAAGGCTTTGGGCTTAATTAGACCTGGATTTGAATCATACTTAGTAGTAGGAATTTGTGCTTTATACTTGTTTATTCTTTCAGGACCTCCATTTTCTCATCTGTAAAACAGATAATTTTACAAATAGTAACAGATTAGATAAAATAATAAAGATAAAAATAATCTAGCACAGTGTTTGGTATATGAGGTCTGTCCAGAGGGTATCCAGCCATGTAATATGAAAAATAGAGACATTACTGAAGAAGTTACAAGAAATACTGTACTTAGGACAATGATGCTTCAGTCCCTTTCAGAGTAGACACCTTGGGACCTCACACAGCTCTGTCAGTTGCCATCATATTTTCCTGCCCTGTCGTATTTTCCTGAATCTCATCAATGGTCTGAAATCTTTTCCCTTTCCAGGGTGATTTTAATTTTGGGGAAAAGCCAGAGGTCACGGTGCCAAATATTGGCTGAAGGGGGGTGAGTCACCTGGGTGATTTAATGTTTCACTAAAAATGATGTGCTGCATAAGCAGGTGTGTTGTCATGATGAAGCTGCCAATCACCAGTTGCCCATAGCTGCAGCCTTCTAACTCATCTGAATAGTTTCTGTGGAGGAATATTCAAGCTAATGCAAAAAAATTTTTTTTAAGATTTTATTATTTTTAGAGAGAGGGGAAGGGAGAGAGGCAGAGAGGGATGGAGACATCAGTTTATGGTTGCCTTTCACCTGCCTCCAGCTACGGACCTGACTGGAGACCTGGCTTGCAACCTGGTTATGTGCCCTGGCTGGGGAATCAAACCAGCATCCTTTGGGTTTCAAAGGCTAATGCCTTATCCACTGTGCCACCAGCCAGGACTTAATGCAAAGTTTGATGTAGATTTGTGCTCTGCTCACTCAGTCATTTTGAATGTGAAGGCCACACAGTACACATGCTTACTCAGTGGCATCTACCACCCACACTGACTAGTACAATGAAGTCATCATTGTTCACACATGCACATTCCAGTCTAATCTTCTTGGTTGCCAGGTTACACTGATGTCACCCAAAAAGTTCTCATTATATTAACAATGACTGGACTTTTTCCAGACAGATATGGTATAGTAAGAATTTAGTACATGCCAATAATAAATGTCAGAGAGAGAGACTTTACAAATGAAGTTGAAAATAATAAATGTGGAAAACTTGAGGGGGCAATAAGGTAATCACTTAATTGATTTGGTTAAAAGGACCAGGTCATGGAAACTATTGAATGCCAGATTTAGAAATTAATACGCTTGACCAAAGAAGCATTTGTTCATAAGCAGAAGGTTTCAGAAAGAATGTATATTGAAGTATGGAGTCACTTATCCAACCATTTGGATCTCTGGAATCGTCTTTCTCTCAGTAAACAGGTGGCACCGGTGACAGATGCCATAGCCAGCTTGCTATCACACCAAACAACGGCACTTAACCTTGAGTCTTAGGATGCTTAGGGGTTCTTGCATGGATTGGTATCTCTTTAAAATGTAAATAAAAGTTTGTGTATGAAAGTATTCTTTTTTAAAAAATCAGATTTTCAATGAAAAATACTTTAAGGACTACTGGGTATTTTTACAATGTTTGAAAAATAGTTACATAACATGATACAAGCAAAAAAACCTTTTCTCATGTGGATAACCCAATTTTTTACTTTGTGATTTTAGATAGCAGCAGTGAGCCTTTTACCGTTTTAAAACCTACGTAATTTTTTTGTATGTAGCAAATGGAAGCATATCGCCTCAGTTAACATTTTTTAGTAATATTTAAGTTTAAATTTGTTAAACATTTCATCAAAACGATCTTAAAACTAAAGGAAGTAGAGCAGTAATATATTTTTACATTGTAATAGCTGTTTCTATTTAAAATTGATAATAGAATATAAAGTATTTCAGTAAATTATTACTCTATCTCCAACAACTATATGCCCCTCAAGGTAAATGTAAGTTGACTAGGAGATTTTTGGAAAATAACAAAAAATAACTCCAGCTTATACCTTCAGGTTTTTATAAACTTAAAAAGCCTAAACTTTATACTGAATGAATTTGATGGCATATAATTTATGCAGTTATTGTTGAGTCACAGCAGTATATTGCAGTCTGTCTTCTAAATTGCAGGAGCTATTTAGATTATTATTCTTGCTTCCTGCTAGTTACTTTCAAATGAGCGAGAGAAAAAGACAACCAAAGTTGTTTTTAATTCTGTTTTTCACCAACTGGAGGGAGGAAGCTGATAAACCAGACAAGTCAGCTATCAAAACATACCTCTAATACTATACTAAAGATATTTAAAATCAGCAGTGTGTTTGAGCAATTTTTAACATATTTATTCATAGAAATTCAGCAGCAAATGATACTAGTGCATACAAAATGTTAATGAATCTGCATAGGGCCTTTTTCTCCTCTTGACAAAAAATATTAGAACAGAGACTTGGTATTACTGTAGGGTTCTAATGACATGTCACACTTCTTAAAAGATTTTGTTTAGTTTTTAGAGAGGGGGAAGGGAGGGAAAAAGAGAGGGAGAGAAACATCAATATGAGAGAGAAACATCAATTTAGTGACCTTTCACTTTGAGGGACATCGCCCACCTAAAGAGCCATACCAGTTAGGGCTACATGTTACAATTTAATTAATTAAATTAATTAAAAAGATATTAGTTATTATTTTTAGAGAGAGAGGAAGAAGGGAGGAAGAGAGGGAAAGAAACATCAATGTATGGCTGCCTTTTGCGTGCCTCCAGCTGGGGACCTAGCTTGCTGAAACCAGGCATGTGCCCTGACTGGGATTCGAACCAGTGACCCTTTGATTCACAGGTCGGTGCTCAATCCACTAAGCCACACCAGCCAGGGGTACATGTCACATTTTTTATAGAAAGGTATTTAAGATTTTTCATTTCCTGCTTTTACTTGTCTTTCTCTGTTCTCTTCATAATATGTAAATAAAACCTCCTTAGTCTTAAAATGGAATGGATTTTAGGCCTTACAGTGTCTGCCACACTATGCACCTTGAAAGATCAATATTTCTTTATATAGAATTGGAACTTTGCATTATGTAATTAGATTTAGGTGCATTTGTACTAACAGAAAAGCAAATGGAATGCTTTCATGAATTGTATCCTATTAAAAGGAATTGTTGACAATAAAAAGGAAAAAAAAGATTTGTCCCTGCGGAAACAGTGAACACAATTTAATTACTCATCTCCTGTCCTTTGCTGGGTAGGGCTTAGGGGAGCCAGATGTAGTTACTAAGGCTGTAGCAGGAAGGGAGCCAGGCTGTGGTCAGGGACCTCAGTAAGTCGCAGACCCAGGGGCTTTGGTGTCCAGGGCAAAGGTCACACCACATTACCCATGTGGTTTCTGGAACTTTCATAAAGAGACGAAAGGATGGTTGGGAGTTTAGACTGTAGAAACTATCTGGAAGCTTCTCTTTTTGCCTTTTTTTTTTTTTTTTTTTTGTATGTGTGTGTGTGGTCCTGCTATTTAGACGTTATACACGGGTTGTCCTGATTTTAGGCCAGTACCTTCTGCTGCATGCGGTTTAGGCCTTCCAGCTGAGTGAAGCTAGCCCAGTGCAGTTGGTGGCAGGTATCTCCTGTATCTCCATTATGCTCTCTTCCCCACTAGTAAACCTTTATTTGACAAGTAGAGTTCAGCTGCCTTTGAACCAACCCTGGAACCATAATGGCTCAGAATGAGTCAGCTGCTTGGGCCCAAAGCTGTGCAATTGGGCTCCCTGGCTGAGCTGAACAAGAAGTCACTATCTGGGTCTTGGTACATAAGCTAGGAAAACTCTAGTTTGGGGGATGAAAGAAAGACATACTGCTTTCCCTGGGCACTTATCTTAGTGACAGGGTCTAGAATGAATCATGATGTAGAAATTCAACGTAGATGAAAAGTTTTGAAAAGATGTCCGGAGTTCCTACCAATGAGGATAGTCAGGAAAGGGCGCATCTTTGGCTTTTCCTTGGTTGTGTTGCAGTTTCAGGATTGGGTGAGGAGGCAAATGAACCCCAACTCAGTGTCACTATTCTACTTAAGCCCTTAACTGATAGCCAGCAAGCTGCGTATCTCTCCTCCAAAATTGCCAGATTGAAATCTTGCTGAAAGTAGCTAATTGCTGTTAGATATACCTGGATAGCCAGCCTTGCACCCGGTATTGAACCTGCTTATTACTCAATTAGACGTCAAGATTGGGTACAAGGAATTCTTCCTTTCTGGTACTAAAATTTAGTGTTCTGAAAGTTTTAAATGAAAATGGAAACGAGGATACACATCTATAACGCTTAACTGTGTGTTGCTCCTTGAAAGGCAGAAAGGCAGACATTGAGGACGTGCAGGGAGAGAGCTAGCGTCATCTATTATCTGCACTTGGGCTGGCTTATGGAGGAGGGCTGCTCTTTTGTAGTCTTATATTCTTTCACTTTTTGTTTCTTGTTTTTCATTTTTCCCCATTTTTAATGTTTTTCATTTTAAAAATGGTTGTTTTCATTCTTAACTGTGTTGCATTTGAGAAGTTGAAAAGTATCTTTTCTGACTAGTTACCAGGATTTGCTTGATCCCGAGTCAGGGGAAATGGCATAGGGACCAGTCTACCAGCCAGTTGAAGGGAAAATATGCCCCTTCTTTACTCTGTCCTCTTGGCCACCATCTGAGTCTAGTTCTGTGCTCTTTTCATGGTCTGGGCCCTGGAATTGTCTCTCATGGCATCTTAACTGTAACCTCACTGAGGCAGAGGGTAAAGAGACAGAACAAGAACAGAGGGGCCCATTGTTTTCCTGGCTAGAGAAGCCAGCTACCAACATGGCCATAGATGCTAAACCTTGACCGGCCTATACAGGATAGCTGTGTTCTTACCCCTGATTTGACTAAGGTTGAGGATTTTCTAGTAACTTCCTAACCCCATCTCTTCTCTAAGCCCTGATGAGACCCCCCACATATTTTGTGCCACATGTGCAAAAAAGAACCTTTTTTTGAGAGCCAATGTATTATCTTCTGTAGGTCTCTTCTCCTTCCTGTAAGGAACTAGCCTCCTGGGTCATCTTGGACCAACAATTGCATCAGGGCAATTCCTGGTTTTCAAGGTGGCCTCTGTTGCCAGTTAAGACTCCAGAGTAGTCCTCTGTGAGGCTTTAGTGGTCTCAAAGCAGATGGTCTGGATGGGGGTCCGGCTGGGCCCTCTGCTGCCAACTGCTCAGCCTTGCTCCAGCTCCAGCCACTTGTGAGAAACTTGTTTCCTTCCAAGTTCCAGCATGCGACTTTGGTGCCCTGTTGTTACTTTTGAAAAGCCCATTCTTTTGTCTCTGATGTAGTCAAAAAAATTAACGTAGTTCATGTAAAAATATCTGATTCACAAAGAAGACAATTATATGCCTTGTGTTGGGCAGTTCATAATGTACTGCCTAGACGAGTTCAAATTGTTGTTGTCACCAGATTTGTTCAGACATTGCTGTGCAGTTGCAGGGCAGGGTTGGGGGAGATAAGATACTTCTTGGTTTTTTTGTTTTTTCTCTTCCCGTAGAGGGACAGTCTGGCCAACTTGATCTAGTAATACTGTAAAAGCATTGCAATATAAACTTTGAGAGAGAGAGAGAGAGAGATAAAAGAAAAGGAAAGGGGAGAGGACAGGATGGGAGGAGAACATATTTCAAAGCTGTGTCCTTTGTTTTACCATTCTATTTTTTTCTTACATTGTTTCTAGTATATCTTAATTTTTCAATTTAGTATTATTTTATATTAGGTTCAGGTGTACAACACAGTGGTTAGACAGTCATATACTTTACAAAGTGTTTCCCCCAATATTTCTAGTACCACCCGGCACCATACAGTTATTACAATATTATTGGCTATATTCCCTATGCTGTACTTTACATCCCTGTGGCTGTTTTGTAATTGCCAATTTGTACTTCTTAATCTCATCACCTTTTTCACCCATTCCCTCAATCCCCCCCCCCCCCGTTCTCTGTGTCTTGTGTGTCTGTTTCAATTGTGTTTGTTTATTTTGTTCTTTAAATTCCATATGATTTCTAGTATTTCTTTGTGGATTGCCCTAAAATATTTTTAAACTTTTCCTCTCTGCTATAAGACCCTGTAATACCAATTCATTCTTTTCCAGGACATCTGACTCCGACTCCTTGACTAAAATAAAACATAAAATTAATTATTTTCTTTCTTTCTAATCTGCATCATTCTTTCTTTATCTGTCAGAGATGCTGAACTCATTTTTCTGGTCCTTCTGCTTGTTGTTACCATAATGTATTTCATAACTTCTTGGGTATTAATTGTGTCTACTTTATTTCTATATGTAATCAACTAATAAAAAATTGCAAGACTATGAATTAGATCTTTATTTGATCTGATTTATGCAGCCATGCTTAAGGTCTAACAAGGAACCTAGCAGTTAGTATGGGAATGTATTTTCAGACACTTAGAAGACTCTCAATAGTCTTTTAGTGACACTTTGTTATAAACAATGCAGGTTGAAATCTGCTGACTATCCTCCAGAACTTAATGATCATTTTCTGATATTTGTGATACAGTTTGATAGATCAGATCATAGTCACTGTTTGAGTTATTCATGGTTTCTGTGGGTCAGGAATTCAGGAAGGGCTCAGCTAGGCAGTTGTAGTTTGGAGTCTCTCAGGGCTAGTTAGCCTGAATTATTTGAGGGCTAGAATGTGACAGGGGGAAGGGCCAATGCATGGAGGGGGATTTTTTTCACTTCCCATAGTCTCTCTGAGTGGGTTAGATTCCTTTCAGGGCAGTTGGACTTTTTTTGTGGCAACTGAAAACTTCAGGAGTGATTATTGCAGCTCTCCAAGTGGAAGTGGCATCACGTTTTCTCACCTGCTAGTTACTTCCGTGCACTCTTAGCCGCAAACCAGACACAAACCGGCCCAGGTCCAAGGGGAGAGGAATTAGACTCCACTATTTGATGGGATACTAGCAACACTCTAGAAGAAAATACAGGATGAAAGATATTTTTGTAGACAATCTGCAACAGCTGTGTATTAGAAAATAATTAATGCCATCATATACATAGATCATTAGTTTTGCCTGTAATTTTTTATTCTCTTAGTACTGTTCTTCTAATCAAGTTAGATTTTTAAATTTATTATGTTGTATCTTATTTCATTTTTGAATTTGAATAATTTGCTTTCCCTGCAGTAGCATAAAGTATATAGTTATGACGATGCTTTAAGCCTGTGTGTGAGATTTCCTTGGTGCAGGACTGTTCAAAAGCAGTAACAGTTTACTACTACCTACAGGGTCATTTGAATTACATGTTATCTTGTGTGTGTTTTCCAAAAGCAGTTCCAGATTCCTATCTTCAAACTATAAATGACCCTTGTAGCCTGTTGAATAGACTGTGGAAAGTTTTCTATGTCTGAAAATGTATTCTCATACCAACTGATTGCTACTTTTTTGTTAGGATTTAGGCATGGCTGCATGAACTAAATCAGATATTACTGACTCTGTTTCATAGCCTTGCAATTTTCATTAGTTTCAAGAATCAGATCTGACAAGACACTGTCTTTAAGTATGTGCGCTGTTGTTGTTTATTTAAAAAAATAAGCTCCTATCAATCTAGTCATGAATTTTGATTGATACATTTGTTTAGTTCCCAGTATTGCTGTCATAATTGAATTGTAGCAAACAAGTATCATTTGATAGTCTGCTGACATAAATGTTAATCCTAACTGTGGCTCTAAAATTGTACTTCATAAATATATTGTACTTCGTAAATATATTGCATAAAAGCAATTCCTGAAGGATAGAAAATAAAGAACAAAATTAACATGGATAGCTCCTCATTCCTTACCCCCATTAATGTGTTTTTCACAGAGGAGTGGCAGTTTTTCTAGACTGAAGAAAGTCTATCTGGAATAGTCATTTAGTGTAATGCTGTTTAGAGTATTATAACCACTTGATGGCACCCTTTGATTTGGTACAAACCTCATTAGCCATACCAGACTGCAGCATAGTATTTGTAATGGAATAACACATAAGAACTAAAGACTGCAAGGTATCTGGTTAATGTAGAGATGAAATGAATGCAACAGCAAGGCTAAGCTTTCCTGACCCTTCATGAGAGAATAGATGAAAAAAGGAAGAATGAGCTATTGTGCCAAAGGGAGATGATGAAATTCAAGATCCATACACATAATCTCTGGCTCAGCCTCTGAAATGTTAAGCCCTGGGTAGAATTATTTGAGCTATAGATTGCAATTTATCATCAAAATGGCACTGTGTCAAACAATACTTTTTATATGTGTGATGTTTAGAACTATCCAATTTTAATATAAAATGGTTCACAGAGCACTGGCTAATATTAAGTGGCAACTCTCTAAGGTTGTGTTTTTGGGGATGAAGTGGGGTGGTTTCTTTACTTCAAATATTAATTGTATTTTATATTGAAAGCTTTCAGGGAATCTTTTTTTTTTTAATTTAATTTTATTGTTGTTGTATTACATCCAGGGAATCGCTTTTCTTTTAGTGGCAGTTTAGCATCAGGAAAAAGGGTTCTAAAGAATGCCTCTTGTTAAATTAAGTACTAGTTTAGAATTGTTTTCTTTCACATGTTAAGAATATTTTTATAGTTATAGAATAATCCTATGGTGGTCTTCTGATCCTGCTTAAAAAATACTGTTATCATATACTATGATAACATAGTATATATTTTTCAGGTTTACATGGACTTTTCTCTTCCAGTATTCTATCAAATATTTGTACATTCTTCTTAAATTACCTAACTTCTGCTCACTAGGGATTTCTGTCATAATTAGTATTTGCTTGTTTTAGTTTCTTCTTAAAAATAAAATTCTCCAAATTAAAAAATAAACTATTAATGGTATAGGTGGGGGAAGGGTATTATTACATGTACTAGTCTATCTTTCAGAGTACAATCATGATAGGGTTTTTTCTGTGTTTAAAAAGTGTAACTTTTAGGGTGGGTGGGTGGGGGGACAGAGGGGAGCAAAAAGGGGATGGATGTAATAAAACAACAATAAAATTTAAAAAAAAAAGGTAAAAAAAAAAAAAGTGTAACTTTTAGATTAGATTGGTGGCACAGTGGATAAGGTGCTGGCCTGCAAACTCATAGGTTGCTGGTTCGATTCCCAGCCAGGGCAACATAACCAGATTGCAAGCCAGGTCTCCAGCCAGGTCTGTAGCTGGAGTCAGGTGAAAGGCAACCATACATTGATGTCTCTCTCCCTCTCTGCCTCTCTCCCTCCCCTTCTCTCTGAAAAATAAATAAAATCTTAAAAAGAAAAAATTAACCCCCCCAGATATCAGAACACTTAAAAGAACTCTTGTTTCTAGAATCTCAAAGCTTGAAAATTCACTTTAACTATATACTTTTTCTTTCAGTTTTTTAATGCTTATTTTAAGAGATATCTTTGCCTTTCTTTAATGAAGAAAAAATTCTTTTCTATTTTATTACTAAGAAATTATTTTACATAACTTTGTATTCAGATTTTATGTACCTATTTCTGAAGGTTCACAAACAAGGTGATCTTTAACAAAATTCTATATTTAATTTATACCCAATTGCTCATAGAATTTCAGTACCTGATTGCAAAAGTTGAAGATATGCTGTGGTCCTGTATAAGATGTTGCAGCTCAGATCTGCAAAATACCACTCAACTATGCTTGGATAATTCTATCTTGTCCTACTTTACCTCTGATGAGAAAGAATATTTATTTTAGTAGTGGTGGAGAAAGGTGGGAGGGGTCACTGTGAAAAGTATTTGTACTATGGAAATGGCTTGATTTTGATAGCTGCCTTCTTTAAGTGATCATGAAGGGTTAAGAGTGAGATCCAGATTTATGCTTATGAAAGGCAGAAGTTGTGCATGTTGTGGCACTGCTTTCAGTCAAGAATAGATAGCATAGGGTTGCTACTATCAATTTAAAGTGTTCTGTGAGACTGAGTAGTCATCACAAATTGCTTTTGGATGCAGAGGGTTCAAAATGTATATTAGAAAGAAACGCATATGTACGTATGTATAGGCAAAGAGCTTGGGGCTCTTAATCTGGTGATATTCATATTTAAGTATTACAGAGTTGCTTCATTCATTTACGTCATTACATCTGATGCTTTAATTTAAATGCTACTCTGAGATTTGAATGTTAGATGAATGTTTAAAAATGTGACACTTTCTCCATTATATAACCTTTCCTGACCCCCCGCCCCCAAAGGACTGAGCTTTCTGTATCTGAAGACCTAATGTTATAAAGGAGGGGCAGTGCTTCAAACATGCACAATTTTTAATCTTCATGGGTGTGACGCTGGATCTCACCCTTAACCCTTCCCGATCACTTAAAGAAGACAGCTGCCGAAGTAAAAACTGCAGTAACCTTTTACGTAAGCCTGCTAGTTCCATAGGGAGTGCCAGTGCATGCATCTTCCAACCCATTGCACTGGCAGTCGCACTCCCAGTTGCCAAGTACGGTGTTCTAGCCGGGTGCCTTTCAGCATACACAAAACCTGTCACTGTCCAACTTGATCCAGCCACCCACACTAAATCCGAAACCTCGTGATGCTATCTATCACAGATGCCTGCAGAGTAGTACTCCTGCAATTTTTTTTTTAAGGTAAGTTTGTAAAAGCTAGTAGAAATTTGAAAAAAAAACAAAACCTTTGTCAGCTAAAGTTTATACCTTCTTTGACTTGCTATAAGGATATTGGCAAACAAAGTTTGGTAGGAAAAGGGTATTTTATACTTCTTGGTCTTCCCACATCGTCCTAGTTTCATAGGTTTTATTAAATAGGTTTCAGACGAACATTTGTATTTTTTAACTGTAGCACCAGGGTGCATTATTAATGATTGACCTTTACCCTGACATAGTGTCTTTTGACGTTGAATGAAACAAATGAAGAAACTTCTTGGCTTGATTTGTATTGGCAGAGGAAAACAGAGTGGTTTGTCAAGTTGCTAGAAATGTCAAAATAGAGTCCTGGGGTAATTTGTAGCACAAAGGTTAAAAAAACATTTTTTATTTCTTATTTCTTTTAAAGAATGTGTAGGTGGTTGGGTATTCTTTGATAAAACAGACCTTTGAGAGAAAATTGAATTTCAGTAATACCTATATCATATTAATAATTGGAAGTAAATTATTTGTCTTTATGTAAAGTTGTATTTTATTAGGTGATTTTTGGTAACATGTTTGAACATTAAGCCTTTCGAAAATTTCACAATTTTACAGAAAATAGTATTAATTCATATATAAGTACTATGTGGCTGATAGTGTGATAACACAATTTTAAATGTTTGGGGGTTTTTTATTCTTCAAATAGAACATAATTCAGCTGTTTTAGAAAACTGGCACTTGATTTATTAGAAGAAAAAATACGTGTAATCATATTTATTAGGTAAAGATTTCACTGAGGTAGATTATGTGATAGTAATTAAACAAAAGAAAACAAGACCAAAGTACCCAGCAGCTACACCTGGATTATTCATTTACATTCAGTACACAAGATCATCTGCTTCAGATCATGGGTATATACTACCTACATACTAAAGTTTACAACCTCACTTAATTTGCTAATATTTTAACAAATATTTATTGAATAATATAAGTAATGAAATGCTTTAGTTTTATTTTAAAAGATGTTCAATATAAAAATTTAAGATGTAAAAATATGATTATAAAAATTTAAAAAATAAATTATATCAAGTTTGTTAGGTAAAAAATTTGTAGTGAGTTTTTTTTTTTTTTTTTCTTTTA
>PVIW01017737.1:0-13299 GCA_004026585.1 Noctilio leporinus
TATTGGCTTATTCAGGCTTTCTGCTTCTTCTGGGTTCAGTTTTGGTAGATTATATCTTTCCAGAAATGTGTCCATTTCATCCAGGTTGTCATATTTTTTGTCATAGAGTTGTTTGTAGTAATTTCTTACAATCTTTTGTATTTCTGAGGTATCAGTTGTGATTTCCCCTCTTTCAGTTCTGATTCTGTTTATTTGGGTCTGCTCAGTTTTAATGTATCTATCAAGTAACTGGTAATAGTAATATAGAATGTGAATGATTTAAGAATAATATACATTTAAAAATAGGCTAGAATTAATTCAAAGTAATCCTTAGAGTAATGTCTTACTCACTAACTCACTTGCATTCCAGAATGCTATCCTGAGTGGAACAAAGAGATGGGAGTGACAGCTGAACCCTGGGAATTATATGGACCCTTTGCTGTACACCTACTGTACTCTATGGGAGGGTGTGGCACAACACCTGTGAGATTATGTATGTACATAATCTCACAGGTTACAATGGAAAAGGATTGTGATCAGCTGACAGAAAGCACTTAATAGATGTATGGTGAAGGAATGAATGAACAGATAATAGATGCTTTCCTTCCTTTTGGTTGGTATTATTACAAAGAAAACCCTGTAAAAGATGGGATGAATTTAAGTCTGTGTAAAAATATTAGCAAAATTTTGTTCCTATTGCTCAAAATTCTGTGAACTACTTTAAGTACTACCTTATTTCACAGCTTATTATTAGTATAACATAATTGAACAGTATAAGCATTAGCCCAGAACATTAGAACTTCCACTATTGAGATAAAAATGGATTCCATAATGAGGATCCAGGAATTCAGCCATATTGCAAGTCCTCTTCTCCCTGAAAACCTCATCACTAGCACTTGGAGATGAAGAGACTGAGTGGTCTATAGACAAGAGATCCACATCTTTGAATTCAGCTATTCATGGGTTCTCAGGCATTATAGGGCTAACTTCTTGGAGGTGTCAGCTCTTGGTCAAAGGACTTCATCTCAGAAAGGAGAGCAAGAGTCAGTGGGCTCCACTAGCAGCACGCTAAGGAAGGTGATCTGGCAATGGTGGCATGAGACAGCCCAGAGAAGAGCTACCAGGGTAGGTCATGGTATGAGTGTGTATGCAAAGCAGTTCTCCTTCTGTCGAGATGACTAGGATCCAGTCTTTCTAGAATTCTGGTCATATTCCATGTCTGGATTCTTTATATATCAATACTGGGCACAGAACTAGAATGACAGTTCTGCAGTTTTTGGGCTGTTGGTATTAACTAGTTCCACCATGGCACCTTATAGATCATGTAGTTTTAATGACTCCTGTGAACCACCTGGGTGAAAGAGCTGAAAAATCAGTGTCCCATAAAAGTGAATAAATTGAAGGTTGTGGGCAATTGTCATTAAATAAATTATATCCTTATTAAAATAGTAATGGTGGCAATAGAGAGAAGTGGAATGGAGGTGAGGGAAAGTGGTGAGTTGATGAGACCACAGCAGTTCAGAGGAAGATAGGGCTGGGGGAGAAATCCATGAGTTCCACTTTAGACATATTTAGTTTTAGGAGTCTGTTGGAATCCAGGAGCCTTCCCCACACCTCCTTGGCTAGATGTGTCTGGAATTCAGTAGAGACATCTCCATGAGAATGGCCCTGTAAGCTGGCAGGAATGAGATAGCCCAGGGAGACTGCAGTAAGAGGAAAGGGGCTTTAGACAGGGCTCTGAGGAACTCCAACACTTAACCAAAGTGCAGCTTTAGAGGCACCTCCCAAACAGCAGGCAAAGTGGCAGAAAAATCAGTGTACGAACCAGGAGGGAGATGTCTCTGAGGTCAACAAGAGGACCCAGTGCTGCTGGAAGGTCAGGTAAGAGGAAGGCCAAAAAGTGCCAAATTAATTTAGTAAGAAGGGAATTGTTGTGAATTTGGTGAAATGTAAGATTGAGTGTACAAGGCCTAATCTCTTCAGGAATTTTTTCAGTTTTGCTAATTTCTAGGGAAGTAAGGCCATTGGGGATAGTTATTGACATTTTCAGAAAATGTGCACCCCCAACCTCTGGGGCATTTCTGGTGGTTTTGTTTCTGGCTGTTATGCACTGTTCTGTAGCCCATGTTCTAGCTGTTGCCTGTTGCTGCTTCTCTGGATGGAAGGTTAGAGCTGACATCAATGAGGTAGCTGGTAGGCAGGATCAGCATCAAACTTTATCTGAAGGAAAGAAGAAGAGCTGGGACAGAACTGTGTCTTAGAAACATCCAAAGATGAGTTTTTATGCCATTTTCAATTTGAGAGTTGCTATAACAACACAGAACTAGTAGTGATTGATTCACTTTGACCTGAAAGAACACATGCTCTGAAGTGCTGTGCAAGCTGTCTTGGCCCCATGAAAGGTTGATGTGGATGTGGGTCAGCCACTTCATTAGATGCAACTAGATCTGTCACCTGTCATAAGGTCTGAGCCTTAATGGCCCATTACATAATTTTAAAGTCAAACCTTAAACCCAAATTTCCTCTAAACATCGCTGGGTATATTTATATTTTTGCTGCTGAGTCCATGATGTCCTATGGGTATCTTATAATCAGGTTGTATGTATTGGACAAACTCCCTATTTTCTAACTGGGGTATTTGTATTAGAAAGCTAGCCTACAAAAGAGCAAAAGAGATTTAGGGGTGTTTTATGTCATAGATCTTCTTGTGACTGCTTTCAGGTTCTCAGGTGCTCAGTAATTGCATAAGTTCATGTATGAATATTCCTAGGAATCCAAAGATACAGACATCCCACTCCCCCTTAGTTCTTTTATTACAATACCAGGCCTTACCTAATAGCCCAACAGACCTTTGCTAGTGACCAACAATTATGGTTTAAATAGAAACAGTTAAGTGCTTTGTAAACAAGTAAGTGGTGTTAGAAATGACCCTTAATAGTGGCTACTGTTTGCTTGTCACCTTGCCAGTTTGGCCAAGCATTTTTTCTTTTTTAAAAAAATATTCTATTGCTTATGCTGATATAGTCAATAGTTGTCCTGATTTCCCCACTTTGCACCCTCCACCCAGCACCTCCCCTCACTCCCTCAGGCAATCCCTATACCATATATACCATTGTTTATATTCTTGGGTCACATATATAAGTTCTTTTGGCTAAACATTTTTTTAAAAAGATGTTAAACAATTAGATGTCAAATCACATCTGCCTTGGGAATAAAAGAACTGAATAATAAATTGACTAGAAGACTATTGAAGGGCATTCAGACTTTGGAAACACAGTTTTGTTGAAAGCCAACCAGTGTGGCTGGGTAGCACCAAATTACAGTTCATAAGGGCTGGGTCTGGCACCTGACCAGCTGTGGTAATGAACATTTGCATAAGAGCTTAATTTACCCAGACACTACCCAAATCTAGCTAGTGACTGAATGTGGTTTGATGACATGTGAAATGTATTTCAAACATACAAATGTGTAGTTTGAAAGGTGTTTGACCTCAAGTTTAGTCTATCTCAAATCTGGCTGAGACCTAAAATTTGTGACTTTTCCTTTTGGTCACCATTCTCCTTTTAGATATTTGGTGTAATAAAAGGACTAGTTCTTTGTTGTTCTCTGTGTTAAATAGGTCTGCTACCATCAAAGAGAAATGTGGTTCCTTGATTTTAGGTGCTACTGCATGACACTAATGACTTTCTCGTGGTATCACCCTCTTACCTCCCTGGCAGGAAGGGCGCCTGTGGCCTTCAGACAGCTCTGGTCCTCAACCAGGTACCTCAGAGGTAAGGAGTTGGACAAGAGAGGATTGAAGGTGACTGGAAGTGGCTACTGAACCCAATGTGTATAGAGGAGGGGAGGATGGAAAAAACCATTACAACAAAACAGGTGGAAAAGTAAAAAATGTATGACAACATAGATTAAGAAGTAACATTCTGATTAAGATATATGCCTATAACTTTGATTTTAAAAGTAGAGGAAGCTTGCCCTAACTGGTGTCTCAGTGGATGGTGCTGGCCTGCAAACACAAAGGTTGCTGGTTTGATTCCCCAGTCAGGGCACATAATCAGGTTGCAAGCCAGGTCTTCAGCCAGGTCCTTAGGTGGAGGCAGGTGAAAGACAACCATACATTGATGTTTCTCTCCCTTTCTTCCTCCCTCCCTCCCTGCCTTTCTGTCTGAAAATAATGAATAAAATGATTTAAAAAATAAAATAAAATAACAATAAAAAAATAAAATCAGGGGAAGGGATTTTTAGAATCTCCTAGGGATTATTTATGCAAGTCTAGACCTCCCTACAGCGAACAGATTGAGAATCACTGATCTTTACATGATCCCCTAAGTTGCTAATAATGAGGCTTGGTAGAAGAGGGCATAGTTTATAAACAGAGTATAATTTTTTTTCTTTTTTCTTTTGTTTATTTTTAATTTAATTTTATTATTGTTGTATTAAATAGAGTATGGTTTATTTCTACATCTTTAAGTTTAATAGTATGGCTTAAACATAACAGAATTTTTTGTCTTTAAATAAAAAATATGGTATGGGAAGAGTCAATGGATGGATACACACACACACATTATTTTTCCTCTAGAAGAATGGATGGTGGAATAAGTAAGAAAACCATGTAAGAATTCACTTTGGAAAAAATCTATAATTATATTTACTTTGTAATACAAAATCTTTTTCATATCAGTTACTAAAAATGCCTATAGGAAATTTTTATCTAGAAAGAAATAGCTGGAAAAGACCAGAAGGAAAAAGAAGTCACTTATTCCATATTTTTCTAAGTACTTAATAGGGCAACAAGCTCCTATAAATAATTCATGAGTTGACCCAGTGGCTCCTACCTGTTCTAAGAACCATCAGGTGAAGTTATAACTTACATGTACAAAAACTCTGAGCCACTCCCCACTTTTCTGACTCATGGGTTGGAGAGTGGGAAGGGACCTGAGATTGCAGGCAGGCCAGCCTTCTTACTTTATTTATAAAGGAGTGGAGGCCTGAACCAAGTCATGTGATAAAAAGGACCAGAACACCTTCTGCACAGCATTCCTCCACTGTTACTCTTTACTGCACTCTGAAAGTTACTATTGTATTTTACTTGACTCAGTGGGAAATGTACATGTAGCATATACAATAACTCCCATTAAATCCAAATGTTCAGTCAAACATAATTTTCCATTTTGAACCATTTGGATAAACTCTGGTTTGGAAAGGTGAGTGGTCTAACTCATGAAGAATAAGAAAACTACATTTACAGCCCTGACCACATAACTCAGTTGGTTAGAATGTTGTCCTTATACCCCAAAGTTGTGGGTTTAATCCCCTGTTAGGGCACATGCAAGAATCAATCAATGTTGTATAAATAAGTGGAACAACAATTCTGTTTTTCCCTCTCTTTCTTTTACCCTCTCCTCCTCCCCCTTCCCATATCTCTAAAATTAATACATTAAATTTTTTAAAAAAGAAAACTACTTTTTTTTTTATGGAATGGATTTTTCCTATTTTGTTGGAGGAGGCAGGGGTTTCAGACAGGTGAAAACACAAACCAAGTGTGAATTTTCTTGATATCATGTTTATGATTGTTATTGTGCCAAGAATGTCTTTAAGCCTTTGCTCTTTTCCTTGCAGATCATGTATGCCCCTCGGTCTAGAGACAGGCTCACAGCCCCTTCCTTTATCCAGAGGGACCGGTTCAGCCGCTTTCAACCCACCTACCCCTACGTGCAGCATGAAATTGACCTTCCCCCCACCATCTCCTTGTCTGATGGGGAGGAGCCACCTCCTTACCAAGGGCCCTGTACCCTGCAGCTCAGGGACCCAGAACAACAGATGGAACTCAACCGAGAATCTGTGAGGGCGCCACCCAACCGGACCATATTTGACAGCGATTTGATAGACGTTTCTGTGTATAATGGGGGCCCATGCCCACCCAGCAGCAATTCAGGCATAAGTGCCAGCACCTGCAGCAGTAATGGGAGGATGGAGGGGCCACCCCCAACATACAGCGAGGTGATGGGCTACTACCCAGGAGCCTCTTTCTTCCATCACCAGCACGGCAACATGCACAGTGGGAGCAGACTGCCATTTCAGCAGGAAAGCTCTGGGAGCACAGTGGTGCCCATCCAGGGCAAAGACAGGAAGCCTGGGAATCTTGTCTGACCCTCCAATATGCACTTGAGTTGAAAAGAAAGAAACCAAGGAGGGAGGAGGGCTGCACAGCTCCTCCGCTCCCGGGCACAGTGCTGTTGAGCTTTATGTGCTACAACTAAGTAAAACCAAATGTGCAAATGTGGTCTTTGTTTCTGATTCCTTTCAGGGGAATTGCATGCAAAGTAGACTGAAATAATACAAATTTCCATCCGGTCTGATATAAACAGTGTTTATTTGGGAGGAAGGTGTCCAGGTGTATGGGGAATGGTTTTGGCAAAGAGTGAGCATGGGAACACAGGTAAAGGGATACTTTGAATATATGAAATAAAACCCAGAGGTATTTGATTTATTTAATTATGAAAGAAGACTACAGAGAAAGAGGCCAGAATTGCCTATTTTATAGCTAACTGAATAAGAAGGAAGCATTATTATATATTATCATGGGGAAGACTTGGCCAGTTTACTTTTTCTCCTAAGGTGTGGAACTTTTGTTTAAAAAATGTGATTCAAAATTCCTTTTTTTGTGTGTGTGTGTCAAGGTATAAAGTGGAGAAGTTAGATGAATGCAAGGAGTTTATTTGTGTTGTTATGAAGATGTGTTTTTAAAAGTTGCACTATCTTAATGTTTAAAATATATATAAGGGAACTCCTTTATGTGACATTCTGTATGTTGTCTTTTCACCTGTGGATTATCAGGCCCAAGAAATACCCTGGAGTGTGCCCCATAATCATGCAAGAAAAGATGTTTGGGAATGTAGCCTAACATGCCAATTTGTGTAAATCAAGAAAGTTATTGTAAGAATTTGCATCAGGTAACAGTGATTCACTGAAGCATTTGGAGACTTTTGGATGGAAGATGGGAAATACTAAGTTTTGACATTTCTCACTTGTTGAGTTATTCTGCTAGTCTTAGGCTGCCTATTTAATTAAAAATGAACGTGACACATGAATTTATGCATCTAGTATCATGCAGCTGCCCTTATCCTACAGCAGTGCAGTTTCTTCAGTAATTAGATTTTTTTCACTGTAGCATGAATTATATTCACATACATACATTATTTTATGCAATAAATTCTTTAAAATGCAAGGTGGTTATTTTTAATACTGTTGAAATAATATGACTTCTCAGTGTACTCCCATCATGTCTATCCTTTCATGGACAGTTCAGCTCAGTCCTGGGCAGCTAATCAGCTCAGAGGCTCTCAGCAGTTGCTTCCCACATAGCTGCTCAGCCTCAGCATGTGAGTGATGCTGTCAGTGGCTTCCTTATGGATAAGAAGGTCCGGAACTGACAAAAGAACACCCCATTGCCAAGCATGACAATAAGCCATTGCACTGCACTGCTTATTGATGTAGAATTCTTGGAGGAATATAGTACTCAAAACCCAAGCTCCTACGGGAGTTCATTCAGCCTTTGCAGTGGTGGCGAGAACTGGCCAGTCAGTTATGAAACAGTACAGGGCCAGGGAGTGACTTTAAAAGCACAGGTTAAAAAGCACAACATATAGTTAAAATACAACTAGAAACTAACTTTAAATATTGTTAATTTTAATGTTCCTTATATTTACAGATATTTGTTCTTATGTAGAATGAACAACTTCCTTTTGCAGAAGTAAGCATCTGGCTTTTGTAATAGCACCAGCCAATAAGTCCAACTGACATGAGAGGGCTTGTCTGTAGCAATGACCTGCTTCACATAGGTTAGGTCCTTTTGGCCTCTTCATGTAACAAAATGGACTGGAATGGTGATTCAGTGACTCTGATCTCTTTAGTTTTAATGCCAAATAATACATGTGTGTTTGAGTCTGCCTGTGGGTCACTGAGGTGATTCATCAGTGAGGTGACTGTGCTATTGGCTGAGAGCTGGAGAGACTGTTCTGAACTACAAGTCCTGTTCTCTGCGCTCTGCTCATTCTGCTTTTTCTCTTGGTCGGTTTGTGGTTTCTGTTTTGTTTTGAGGATTGGACTCTTCATTATTTTTATTAATTTCACCCAGTAACAACCACAGACCTAGTTAAACTCTCAGAAAGAGAGAGAAAAAAGGTGGGCAGTAGTTGGCATTCATACTCCAGACTGTCGGGAAGTGTGTTCGCTGAGAGTCACAGTGGGGATCCCAAAACTGGACAGTGCCCTGGGAGCCTTGACTTGGCACCAAAGCCTCCTAACCACTCAGAACATGGCCTGCATCATGAGTCTGTGCTTGAAGGAAGCTGGCCACCTGTAAGGCAAGAAGCCTGTCTCACCCTCTCAGGGGAAGACTAGGAAGCCCTTGTCCCAGTTAGGACCCCATTGGTGGAGTTTAGGGGTAGATTATTGGTTAGGTGTCCCCTGACAAGATTAGCTGAAGATATCATTCCAAACCTTGCCTGCAATTTTGGCAAAATGGGTGAACCCACCCTGTAACTAACTCTAGCTCCAAATGGTTTTACAATCCTTAACTTTTCCTATCTGCTGTAGGAATGAACTAAGGTTAGAAACTTATCAATTCCTAGTAATTTTGAAAGTGTATGAATGTTTTGTAGATGTCCATAGTATTGGTAAAACTATTATTTAATTCAAATAAATTCAAGCATCCTTCAAAAGAGAGGTTCCTCCCAGTCAGCTACTCTAGAGAATTGCCCTTTAAGTTAATAGTTATTTAAAGACAGACAGACATATGAAACATGACTTGAATGATCTTGAGGCTGGACCTCAGTAATGAATTAGTTTAAAAGCCAAGGTCATAAACTGAATAATCAATTTCCCTTTGACACAGGGAAAAGTGATTTAGATCAGTAGCTCTTTTGAAGGTTGTTGGTACTATTCACCTCCTTGCTAGCCTGCTGTGGAAAGAGGCGTGATTATAAAAACTCAGCTCCCACACTGCAGCCTAACGTTTGGAAAGCTTGTGTGCTGTTGGAGCCTGAGGGCCCAGTTTAGAAAGCAGTGATTTAGGCAATCAATAATAGGCTGATTATTTCAGTGGAGTGTTCCAACAAAGGATTGCATTGTTCAAAAGAACAGTAGGTGGGAACAGATACTCTGGCATCATGCTGTGACTCGTCCCTTGTCCCAGGGACTTCCAGGAGTAGGAAACCCAAAACACGCTTAGTCTCATTTATAGAAACACAGTCTTCAGGCATAAATTTGCTTTTTCAGAAAGTCTTTTATTCTTCAGACCCTGAAACAGTCCGGTAATTAAAGGAGATTTTGCTAAACAAATTATACATTTAAAAAGTTAAAACTATTCTTTATTTTAAATGTATAATTTTAAAATTTAATGTTAAAGAAACTTGACCAGCATATTCTCTCTCCTTCCCATCACATATACATAAGAACACACAGTCCACAGAAATTTCAAGATAGCAGATAGCAAGGAAGAATATTTAAAACAAACAAAGACTTTTCATGAGAACACACATACACATATACACTCAACTGGAGGCCTTTTAACATGGGCATAGGAATGTGGTACACAGGTGAGTGAGTCTTGAACTTCTAAATATCTCTATTTGATCTTCACCCTTATCTTCATAAGAATGAGGTGTCAACAGGCAACTACCTTCAGAAAGTTTCTCTTATCTGTAAGAATTCATTCTTATCCTTGCTTTCCTCTCAGAACCAGGTGACCGACCCATCCTGACAGGGATAATCCTGTGTCTTCTCTCAAGGAACTCCTTTTTAGGAAGAGTCCTGGTGTAATGGCCTTCAGATACTGGTCCATAGCAAAGAGTTACACCCATCCAACCCCTGCCATCAGGAAAATGTTTACCCATGCCTTGGTCACTCACGCTCCTGCTTCATGTCTTGTTTGCTGTGCTGGTGCTTGCTTCTTGAGGTTTGCTGCTTAGAAGGGCAACAGTTACTGCACGTTCATTGGTATGCCATTCATTTTTCTTAAAACTTCAAAAGCTCAGGAGTGTATGAAGGCAAAAAACCTGGAAAAGATACTTGGTTTTGTTCATTTTTTAATTTTGTCTGAGTGACTAAAAGCAGAATTATGCCAGTGCTTGGCACCCAGCCTGTGTACAGTGACCTACTCCTCAAGTTCACCTCCACTCTCGGCCAGCATCCCAGCCTTGGCTAAAGAGCAGGGACACAAGCTGGCTCTGATCTGCTTCCCTTCACCTAGACTACCACAGCCTTTGCAAATTGAAATCAAATATAGCAGGACTGGGTCGCAAAGTTGGTAAGTCCCCTTCTCAATGTGAGGAATGCTGTATCTGTGGCACACCAAAGTTATAGGTTAAGAAATTTTGCTTTCACCCCAGGTCACTAATGGTAGTCCTGGCAGCTTTGCACTTACCTAACCTTTAGAGGCTCATAGGAGGTTATGTGACAGAAGAGACCAGAGAGGAGAATGGAAAATGGAAAATACTTTCTTGCCTTGAGATATCCTACATTTCAGCTTAGGTTATGTCACTACCCATAGTACTGCATCTTTGGCATAGTTCATGATTTCTGTCAGGATTAGACAGTCATTTGCTGCTGCTGCTGCTGCTGCTGCTGCTGCTGCTTTCAGGTTGACTGATCAGGAGGATGTCTTGTGTGAGTGGGATTCTTTGATAAGAAAGCAGTCTTCCTTTCATCTTTTTCTTTCCTTCCTCAGTGTGTGCTTTAGGTGTACTGTGGTGGGCCTTATAGCTATACAGAGATTATCACTACCCAACACATGCATATTATGTGGATCCATATCACTGCAGAGAGCTCTGCATGTCAGTATTTTTTAAACAACCATGTGGTCTCATGTTCTGGTGTTAGCAGACATAGAAGCCAAGCCCCACCATTGCTGTACTCTGTGCCCCACCTTTGTTGTGCCTCACTTACAATGGTGCTTTTTCAGCTTCTGTTTTTTCCTATGTTTTTATTTGTAAGGTGCTGTAAATAACTTGAATATATTATGCACATATCCTACCCAATGGGTAGAACATTGTTAATACTGTAATATAATGTATAGATACCAATTTTAACAGAAATGGCATAGAATTTGTGAATGCCTATGTGCTTTGTCCTCTTTTGTAAGGAAATTTGCAAATGGATGCATACAGATAAAAGTCTATGTAGTTTATTTTCCTATTAAATATCAATATTATAAGGGAAAGAAGTCTGAACAAGCAAGCTACAGTTTATGACCAGCGTATGTATAGCAATTGAGAGTTGCATCTTTGTTGTGAAAACACTTTTAGAAAATAAGTTTTTTAAATGCCATAGCTTTTTGGTTGCCACTAGATGCTGCTTCTTTTAATCTCTTTTAATGCTTACTTGGACCAGTGTTAGTTATAGTCAGGGAAATAATGTTGATTTTTCAACTTGTTTCATGAAAAGACATTATGTCTGAAGAATAATGATGATGTCAGACACCAGAAAAAGTGCACATTTGGTTAAACTTGCAAAAATTACATTCAAATTAAATGGCAGTGCAGCAGACAGAGGATTTTGTTCAGTAAAGAGGCATTTATGACTGTCTGTGTCCCAAGTCTCCCTCTGTTTTTTCCTTTAACAAGTTGAAGCCAGGGAGTTAACGATATGACAGTGAAGTTTGTAGGGAAAGACTAGCTCAGGAAAACTGAATACACTTCAGAGAAGACCCCCTTCTTTGAAAAACAAAATGTCATTATGGATTATGGGTTACTTTTAGCAGAGAATTAGCTATCTGCCAGCCGAGTGAAGAATCTTACACCCATTCCTATTGGTGTCTCATGGTGATCTTGATCCTACAAGTAAACTATGTTTGGCCACTGCTTAGGGATTACATTTGGAGTTCCATGTCATGTCTCTCCTCTCTTATAAAGTGTTTACTGCCAGCTCAGTTTTTAGTGTCTGACTATGACCTCTGCATTTACCTTATTATCCTAATTTTTATTATCCTAATAAAAATTTTTATGATCCTAATAAAAATTTTAAAGCCTGTAACAGTCTGGTCATTAAACCACTGTTGAATCATGGCTGTGAACATTCTTTCCAGAGTTGTCTGTAAAGGCCATCAGTGAAATTTTTCCCATTTGATCCTTATTTTTCATCTATTCTCTTACTAGAGGATATTAATTTGAATAAATTCCATGGTTTTTGTTTGCTCTGTGGTGTATGTTCTGATCTTCAAAATCACAATAGGATCATACTCTTGTCCAGAAAACAAATTATTACCAATTATCCTTAAACTTAAAAGGCCTCTATAATGCAACTCAATGCTGAATAGACTAAAAGCCCTTCTTTTATTATCTGTTTCTGGAAGGGCCACGAAAAGATCATTATCTTGTTCTCTATCCTGTCCAGCCCCACCATCTGTTGTATTGTATACTGTAGGGCTTCCCTGCAGCATTAAGAATAAAGGCTCATTACTGCTAGGAACCATACCCCCAGCCTGCAAGTTCCATCTCCTGGGAGAACTGTTGAGTGTGGGTGTCATCAGAAAATGTTCTGGACTCAGAGGTACTAAAATCTGTTACCACATCATTGTTTCCTTTCTACAGATCTAATTGAGGCTTTAATTTTACTGTAAAGCATACTTGTTCATTTTAATGTGCTTATTGGTATATTGCTATTTTTCATTTCATGACTTTCAAAAATCATGTTTTATACTTGTATACTTGTCTAAGTTTAAAGCTGTTTAAACATGTGTAATACTGTTCACAGTATTTAGTTCATTTAATTTTTATTATAAATCAGCCTACTAAAAAAAATACAACTGTATTTGAACTTTTCAATAGTTGTTCATGTAAGCTATGATAATCAGAAGTCATTAAAGTCTTTTTTAATAGCCATTTGTGCTTACTTTTCAATATAACCCCTCATTATATACAAAAAACGGAAAAAGGTTTCCAACCATTGTGTATCTGCTTCTTTATAATTGAGCAATGGTGGTGTAGTTCTTAGACCTAGGGTCTCTAATTACAATACTTTTAAAGAAAGATGTTGCTCTAAGTGCTGTTAAAGTTATGAAATCAGCTTTTTCTGCTTGTTCCTAATGCTGTGGTCAAACCATAGCACAAAAATATTAAAAATAATCAGTGATATACATGTGTCTCCTAGTTGTTTTTTAACCTTTCAAAAACAAAGCACATGTGTAAGGAAAATAAAACAACATTTTAAAGCACATATCAAAGTAACACTTCTATGGTCCCTTAGCTAAACTTTCCATTCAGGTTTCAGTCATTCTGACTTAAAAAAAAAAAAAAAAAAGGTTCTATATTCTACTATAAA